>LUCH01004734.1:0-38450 GCA_013368495.1 Paragonimus heterotremus | reverse complement strand
CTACCAGATGAGCTTCATTCGTAATAACAAGATCAAGTAACGAGGGTGTCTGTCCTGGTCGGTACCGTGTAGACAGCTCAACATGTTATGTCCAGGCTTTTTCATGGATCAACATTGCTAAGGATTTCGCAAATCCACAGTCAGAGTCCTCATGAGAAGCAGCTACATAGTTGAGTCTGGGTGCGTTGAAGTCACCCATAATGGGAAGATGGGAGGAACGTTGTGTGAACGGGAGATGATCTAGGCCGGCAAGAATGGCCTCGTCGTCAGATGCGCCGCACGAAGGTGACCGGAAATAACACCGACAGGAAGCGTGTCAAGAAGCGCGGGGGAGACCCAAGCCGACCCATTGGGTTGTACAGCTTAGGGATAAAGTTAGTTTGTATAGACCTTATTGGGGGTCTCATGGATGGCGGTTTGGAGCAAGAATGCCGCTCCGTGGCCCCTTTGGGAGCTATCGTTTCTTACCCGTGCAGCCCCAGAGATGAGTGGCCATCCAACGGGATGGGAGCAGCTGCATTTGTCGTGAGTGTGGGCACATGGGTTGATCCATTCGGAGGCGCTGGTCCCTTCCTAAGACTGGAAATAAGGACCTTCACGTTGTCTCGAAGTTTGGGGTCAGCGTTAATGCGTGACCTTGTTCCATCAAGATGAGAGTGCTTCTGCCGCTACTGCAGTGAGCGATCCAGTGAGACACCTTTTGAATTCGCGTGACTTTGCGTTAACTGAACCGTCTTGTCCAGCACTTCCGTCGTGCTGATCTTCGTGGGTAACGTCCTAGTGACTTCTTGGTAACTTTTGTGCGAAGTTTGCTAGCAGAAAGTGAACTTGTCAATTCTGGGGGGAATGTGGTGTTTAACACCGTTCGTGCTTGTTCACCTGGAGAGGGTGTGGTCGGAAATCGTCCCCACAAAACTAGCCTCCTCTCCCGGAGCGCCTTGGACTTCAAATTTGTTGCACCTGGAAGTGCGAGAGCAATATACTCGTTCAGTTAGTTCAATTCTGACCTCATGTCAGATAAAGCCGTCTGGGTATCAACCACATCTTTTCCGAAAGTAGCCATGTGCATTGCATTGACGTCTCCAGACTTCTTGCAAGTGCACTTTAGCGAGTTATGTTTCTGCTCACTGGCGGTGGCGGGTGGCGGAACGGATACAATTCCGGATAAAATGCAACCTTCACAAAAAAGACAGCTCATGCAGATTAATGGCTTTTTTGACGAAGCCAACAGAGTGTATTGATCCCCCTTGAGGCCGGCGCACTTAAGGTGGTACCAGTGTAGACACGTCTGGTACTGCATACCCTTTTTGAACAGTCTTGCGACAGCCGAAACGGCCAGATACACTCGATATTTCTGAACCACCGATGCTGATGGATCTTGCGCGTGTCATTTTGAAGAAAAACGTAAGTATCAATGTTATATAAAACAAAACGGTAGGCAAATGGGACACAGTGTAAAGCTTGTATATGGGGGAACCGAACAGATATTTGCTCAGATATCAATCGGACAAATAGGTTCGTTAAACGTTACAATAATAAACTGATATAAACACCGTTAAGCAGATAATTTGGTACGGAACGAAGTTATTATGTTAGTCGTTAACGAATAACAGTAATCGCAAGTAAATTTATCATGCACAAAGCACCAATAAGACAAAAATATGAATAGACAATGACAACGAGCAAATTTGAAACTAATTTCGAGTTGCCCGCGCAATACCGAAATGAAAAAAATAAAGCCAGGGGGAAGTTGGGCATTATAACTGGATTTATCCGCAAAATGGAGCGAGATGATCTACGGCGTTTTCATTGACCCACATATGTGACCTTCAACTACTTGCGTTATTTTAAACATCTTATTTGTTTCTGCTAATGCTGCAAAATCGAGAGTACGCACCACCATGGAATATTCTCTGAATGCATTCAAGAACACTTTCGAAAATACTTTTGATCATTCTTTGTCAGGCACACGCAGGTGTGGAATTGTTATATGATTACCAATGACTATCCGTCTGACCCAATTTAGAGAATCCAGTGCGACTGTACGTTGTAGAATATGTTTAGATTCGACTGTTAACGAGGAGCTGATCGCGCCTTGTTATTGTACAGGTGAGATACCAGGAAGAGTTTGAAGATCGGACACAGATAATAGGTACCATCGGCTTATTGCACAAAAACTGTCTGGAAAAATGGTTGAACTTGTCGAAATCTCATATATGTGAAATATGCGGTTATGAGTTTAAAGTTTCCTACACTTCTCCGACGCTTATAGAGGTAAGTGTTTGTGCTTTTATTCATGTACTCGTCTGTGGACAAGGAACAGTACTGTTCCTGTATAAACAACGTTGTTTATACACTAATATTAATTGATATCCGTGTATGAATACTAATATCCATATGAGCGTAAACATTATTTTGACTCGAAGATCACTCAGAATCAGGCTAGTTATGCGTAGGGTGCAGCAAGGCTAATGCATGTCGCAGACAACATGGTGTAGTGGCCTAATCAGTCAAAGGATAAAAATGACCAAAGTATGGTAGTATCAAAGAAGAGTAGTAATGGTAATGGATAAGTTCAACGGTAGGTGTACAAATTGAACGGGAGATATATCGGCAAAATATGAACAAGTCACTTATAAGTCAAAGTCGGTTAGGTTGAACAGACCACCAGAAGAAGGAGACAGCGCCAGAGATGAGATTCGTTGGACGACCGATAGATTAATTCCGATGACAGATAAATAAGGAAATTTGCTGCGATAACCGGTTGATTAAGTTAACTTCCAGCTCTCCAAAAATTTGCTTACTAGTGGTACTGGACGCAGAGAGAACGCAAGGCTCGCGAACCGAGAAGTGTGTGTGAGATGTATTTACTGATTAATGATCAGTTCAATTAAGTTAGTTTAAATGTTGACTGTCCATGAAGAGTTGAGAAAAGTGAAGAGTGTGAATAACAATCAGAATTAGGAAACATAAAATAGTGTATAAAACGCTACAACGGGTGATACTCAGTGAATTAGGCGTTAATTGGAACAGATACAAAAGTCGTGACAGCCAAATAACCCCAGTAACACACCTGCGCAGGCCACGTGGACGTTCAATGAATATCCACGCTTCTATCCTCATAATATCCCTTGGTGAATAATCATTGTCTACCCGAACATTACTAACCAAGTCTGTGCACATTAAATATGTTACCCTACCTTTCGCACTTTAGTTCCAAGCTTTGGGACGATAAATATAGGGCAACAAATTTTCAAATCGGCTTGTAAAAGTAGCGCAAATTCTTAGAAAAGTAATTCCTTCATTATTAAGAGGTTTTGCATTCTTAATGAACCATACTTGACTTTATTGTTCCTAACTGGCCTGCACTAGCCTTGAATACAGGTAAGGCCTTGTGCTACCGAAACAAACATATTAATATCAAACATTTGCTCTTTAGCTAATGTTGACATCAATTAATAATCCCTTTGATTAAACACCTATGTATCCAATTTGACATGCGCAGTTCTGTTCAAAGGTTAAATCAGTGATCGGCAAAACACATCCCAATAATTGACGCAGTAAAATTTGACGCGAAAGAACCTGGTTATACGCACTTATACGTGCGGTAATTTTAATGCGTTGCTTATGCAGTGGACGCAAAATTCTTTATGAAATTTGATGGATCAAAGGCAGTTGTGGCTGCATGCAACTAACATCAGGCCTCTTGTGTATCATGCAGTCCACTCGTGGGACCCTTTTAGTCCATAATGGACAGAACTTCCTGTGAAATACTGCATTTTCAAAATCCCCAAGAATAAAATAAATTTAATTGTAAGACACATTTCCATCAATATAACTTCAGTAGGCACTCTCGTAAAGGTCTTCTCTCAAGTACAGCCCTCTGCCAGTGCCAACATTTCTTTTGGACGCTAGAAAGTAAAATATCTTTCGCAGCACTGGAAGATTCCGACGTGATAAATATCCTTTCTTCCGGCATGTCATACTGACTCGTTTCATGCGTGCTGTAGTCAGTCCTCTAAACAAGAGCTTCAAACTGCCGCGCTGAAATATATGGTTTTTGCCTCATTTGTCAAAGCTGAGATAGGTTTCTGACAATCTGAAACGCTGGCAGGGTACAGTAGATTGAGTATTGTTGGGAGCTGTTTTTACCAGTCTGATAAAATGCACACATTACGTTGAGAATGATAATGGTTAATCAGTTAATTGATTTTCTCCAAAAGATAATCTGTTTTGAGTTGGAAATTAGAGGCATCATATCCAGTAGCATCACCAACTTGCTAATGGGATGGGCCAAACAGGGCGGTCAAGTTAAACTCATCTAAGTTTTGTTCATTACACACGACGAATGAGACTAAAAGCTAACATTCCTGAGATTTTGAACGCCGAAGTTCAATATTTTCAGTAGTTTTTTTGCAGTACTTCTAATTCTGAATGCACAGGGCATTCTTGTGACCGTGCTGCAGACAAAATAAAACGTGAACCAAAGTACACCTTAACTTATCGAATTTTACAACTGCAGTGAGTCATATGCCCATCATATTTAGTACTGAAAGGTAGAAACATTCAGTTATCCTCAATAATGTGCATACATCATGAATCAGATGGACATCAATACGCAGACCTCCGCTGCACACACGTAAGTTTAATCTTATGCGGATAGAATTGTAGACTTGCTGCCTACTGTCATTGTGTGATGCCAAACTACCTCTCATCCAGTCACCATCATTTAATTTTGGCATGATACTGAATTTTCCAGTTTTTTGCTTTTGATTGTTGTATAACAAAGTGTCACCTCTTAGTTTCGCGCTGATGGATTAGACGTAGCAGTATAGTCTTAGGCAATCCTTAGAACGTTAGCAATTACCTGATAGACTTGTAAAACTATGAGACTGAGAAAATTGAGGGAAAAAAATCAAAAAATACACTATGTACTCTGAAATCAATAACAAGAGGCAGTTTATCTTACGCTTCGTAGCAAACACTCTCAAAGGTTGGCATTAACTGGTTTAAAGGACCAAACCACAAAATAGCTTTACGAAAACGTAAAAAGTTTTATTCCGATTGGAAGGTTCGGATGCCTTGATATTAACTGTTTGAATACGGATTCACTCGGTTTCAAAAGTTGTGTCTTTATCCATAGGAACCTCCACGGTTTAAGCTAGCGTTCCATATTTAGTCTAATATGCAAAATCTTCCATTTAATTTCAAGGAGTATATAACGGCCATATTCTAGATCAAAGTTGTATCTTGCCAGGGAATAGTTGATCATCATCAGCATTTTTACCTTTAGGTTGTACCCATGCGTATTGTGGTTTGGGCTGCGTTGATCTTGGCATCGGTTTGCAAGGTAGCAGACTGGTAGTAAATACAGATGTAGAGGGAAAACTAAACGACGTAAAGGTGGACACAATGAAACCTGATGGGAAAAGGATCAACAACTTTGCGGATACAGACCCGTCGTTCTGACAGTTAATCATCAGTGTGAACCACTGATATATTTTTGGCTATGAGTATAATTATCAACCGCGACAAAATCATGTCAGAGGGTGTTTTCAAACAGCTGTGTGAATAACTGTAAACTCCCAAACTAAGTAGACCCGCTAACTTATCTCAGTGGGATGATCAAAGCACTCGAAGTTCGTGACCACCTCACCCTTGGTAGACTTGCAGTTTTCCCCAGTCTTTAGCGCCCCCATTGAACAAGACGCGGTGCCGAAAACACCCCGTCGGCATACGGAATGCGTGAACCGGTCAGGGAAACCTGTGTATTTTCAATATCTCGTCTGTCGAACACAAACGTGCACATACCCTAAATAAGAGCCGATGGATTGTCAACGTATGTTGAACGCTGGCTAACTCGAGGAGAGTCTTCCACATCCTTCGCGCGAATGATCTATATATCTGAGCCATAAAGCAAAAATGTACGTACATGTGCATTTTGAACTCTGTCTTTAATTATCACGTTGGCGTTTTAGCAACACTAAAGTAGTGGAGGTTAACGAATGTATAACATGCTTTCGCTATTCTCGTGGACACCTCGTCAACGATATTACGAGATGACGAGGTGAACACTTACGTAGGTGAGGCAACCGATAGTCTCAAGCGACCTGTCAGCAACAGCCAAAGACAAGGTCAATGCTAACCCAATCTAGCAACTCGGAGACACAGTGTGCAAACCAGGCAGACCAGCAATATCATTTAACTGATCCAACATAGTCGATCTGTTCCCTTCAAAAGGATTGGGTATCAAAGACCGTGATTCTTTCAAAATACGTCTCATCGCAAGGTTAAAAATGAAAGCTTGAAGTCGGACACATTTGTGCGAAGTCACTTGAAGTGGAGAACGACCGAAATAGACACCAATAATTTCGCGCTATTCCCCTAAAAGCGGCACACAAGGACTTTAGAAAATTGGTTCGTTTCTTTGTGTCTCCTTTGTAGTGAAGACAGCCTCAGGTAATGGGACCAGCAACGAAATCAAAAGGAACCTTATGGTTCAAAAATACCACAACCGTTGGTTGAGGAAAGAAGGGTGGATACTTCAGTTTTTCACCAGGTGAAGATTTGATCGATACGTACGCAACCAGGCCGGAAGCCTGTTTGTTCTTACGTGGTTTTCTTTGTGTTTCAGAAGAGGCTGTATTATGAGACCCATGAGCATCTTGGATATGATGGACGTAAGACTAACAATTCTGTGTTTATAACAGGATTTTCGGCCATCTCATTTGAAAATGGAAATGTATGTTGAAATGTACCAGTTGTGAGGCACCTCCTTATTTTATCCTGTGGAAAGCAGGATTGTCGTCAGTCCGGGCATCAATCTTTCGCCAAAGTTTTGTAAAGTGCTACAGAAGGTGGGTCCGGTGCTGTTGTGATATTTCACTTCTGTAATTCAAGTCCCCAAATAGCTTCGTTTCCCTAAGGACGATCGTAGGAAATGTCACAAGTAACCACGCAACCCCTATCAGCATCTGCTGAGTAAGCTGATTAGGCCAGGTAAACGGTCATTCAGATGGTTGAACTTGCCTATGAAACCGTTGAAAAGTACAAACATTTCATGCATGCATTTGGTCAGAGGACTAAAAATAATGACACTGGTTGCAAGTTGGGTCCAACTTAATAGGCATAATTAGGAACGTGCATATGGAGCTTACAAGTTGGTAGATTTGGTTGCCACTAGGGTATTGAAAAAATGTAAGCTCACTAGTCACCACAATATATATGTTTTCATGCTACTCTTATGAAGTTTTTGGTAAAGTGCAAGTGTCAAAACATAATTAACTTGTATGACTGTTGTACGTCACAGAAAATACTGAAATGTTCTCAGCGAAAAGGCAATGTCTATGCAATCCATAGGTGCACAAGCAATTCAAAATACTTGTTATAAAACCACGAGTTCAAAAGTGATCTTATTCTAAACTGAAAGAAACTGATTGTTACTGCAAAACATACAAGCAGACCAGAACAAGAGAAGCATGTATCCATCATAGATCGTACGAAGGTACAGTAGCGTTATTTGTTGCGCATAGACGTTTGCTTATTGGATTTAAATGCGCATGGGTTGACGTATTGTGTAAGCAATCTGTAAATCCAAAGTGTCTTCTACTTATGAACACCGGTTTATGTGCTAGGTTTAGTGAGAACCTTCTTGGTAGATGGCACCATGTGGAATTGACTGAAAAATTGAATCACTAGTTTGATTTCTTTGGTTATTGTACTGACAGTTTAGGGTTTTCGGAACTTCAGCTGTGGGAATACACCACCAGGATACTTTGTTGGGTACTTTAAACACAGTTATGATGACAAGACTTAGCCAGATATGATGATATCGTTTTCAAATTTTTTCGGTTATAATAGCTTGAACTTTCTTCTTTGTATTCTGTTGTGCGAAGGGACATCATCATGGTTCACGGAAAAAGTATACGCCAGAAACATAACTACCGTAGGCAAACTGGTCTGATCTTGAGACCTCATATATAAAAATAATATCTTTTTTCTCTGTGACTCAAACAACCAGTGTCAAATAGAGACCATCAATTAAATATAGAGCCATTGTACATTTGGGCAGGGTTCGGGGACCGTCGTAAGCAAGCAACGAGCAAAAAATGTTAGGCGAGTTTTACAAGTAAAGTGTAGATTAGTCAACAGCTGGGGGCTAAGATTCCATCAGGATCATTTGAAAAATGAACTGGAGAATAAAGTCATTATTCCGTTTATAACAACTAATGTCGAGGATGAACTTTCTAGTGCCTGGATGCACAGGCGTACAAGTAAACAGAAGTAAACACACTATCAAGTTTATCCTGATCGGATCCTAATGGTAGTGGTAACAAAAATGTGTATAAAAGCGGCAAGATAGAGGATAGAAAGGCACGCTTACACCTATATACTTCCAGGCAGTCTTTGATAGAATATGCCTTTCGGAGTAAACTTCTGGTTCCGCGTTTGCCTAATTCTAGTTAATATTATCTAGATAAAAGTAGGATCGCTCTAGTTTAGACTCTTTCACTTTTCTGCTCGTTTGCTTACGACACAAACGAAATGTTTCAGTTATATTTCCCCTCATTCCTATACTAGACAGAATGAAAAAGTCTGACTTGTTAGATCCTCCGAAATAAACTGCTCTTTGCATCCATTTGATGATCTTTGTGACTGACTTCTTTACTCTCTGTGGTAGAACGCCGGTTTTTTTCTAATAAAACTATCAGATCAAGACAATGTATTTCAGATGCGACCTCGTATATTTTGACACAGGGGCAACATTACTGCTGGGCTAGCAAAACCGTTACTCCAATTTTTCTAAAAACGTGCATCTTCGATGTGCTTTACTGTTTTTTGTCGTTTTGAGGTAATGTCTGAGAAATTTACGTGATCTGTTACAAAGTGAACCATCTCTAACCCACGATTTTCCTCCTGGTGATCAAACCAACACTTATAGTCACTCAATGTGGACGACAAAACCGGTAACATTAAATATTTATGTATGGAAAAAAGTCAAAGTGATCGAGTAAACATAATTACTAAGATTTATTTGGCTGCAACACTTAGAAGAGTCTTTTACGATCTTTAACTCATCTGCGAACCAAAATCTAAGTGATATTATCACTATAACAATATCAAGTGGAAAAGTTGTTTATTTCAAACCCGGCATTTATCACAGCAGATATCAGTAATCACGGTTGATTTGCCAAACTTTTTCTCACCAAATAGCACCATAGAGGGGGGGAGTCTTGGTATATTCGATAACCCACTTTGAAATCCAAGAAAATGGCTTGTACAACAAGAGCTTATAAAAAAAGAAGGTTATGGGTTACTTTTGACACACTAGTTACCGGAATCTCACTTTGTCTCCAGGCCCAATATGGCTGTAGTCGCCCCCAGACGGAATAGTATAATGTGTACGCTTGAAAACTAAAGGGTAAGTACCAACGCAAGAAGGAGGATGGATTGAAACCGACTATTAGGATGGCGTGTAAGCACTACGGGGGACATGTCATCAGGGTAAACGACGACATACTGCTACCCAATGTGTGTGAATACACGTCAGCCGTGCAAGTCAGTGTGCGCGTCCATGGCCCTATGTTTCGACATGACCTTTGTGGGATTTAGTGCAATAAACAACTCGGTCTGTCAAGCGTCTTTTGCGGTCACAACGAACAGACTGCCTAAATAAAACCAATAATAGTCCGGCTGTTATGCACTCAAAAGGACGAGAGATCGCCTCATACATCTTAGCAAGATTTGTTAACTTGTTCATGTTCCTGGACTTGGAGAAAGCTTCAGTTGATTTTTATGTTGCAAAACTTTTGATTTTTAACATATTTCTTGTCGGTTATTCGAGCAGATCCTTTCAAAACAATTTATTGTGTCACCAGCCTTTTCGTAATGGGTTAACCCCCTGCTCCATTTATCATCAGTTACATCCCCTGCATTTTGACCCAGAGCTGTTTCGTAGTAGAAACAGCTAAATTCTTATTTCAGTCTGGTTTCGTAGCGCCTAGCCAGTTTAAGTGCATCTCCCCTATTGTGTACGCAGCAAGTGTTCAATGCCACAAAGCTTGTTGAAATGTAGTCGGTTTGAAAAATATTTATCTGTTTCGTTCCCGAAATTCCCCTGATATTTTATGTCGTTATTCCACGTGCACACTTCTGTGGCGTGTCTTCAGAAACGTAACTGGCCCATCCAATAGCACTGGTAGACAATTCTTAACTCGTGCTCACCTCTGTTCTGTGCTTAACATGTACCCTCCACGAAGCCATTCCAGTGTAAAAACCACACTGTAAAACAAACTGGTATCCAACCCATAAAAGTTGGATCAGAGGTGTTGCTATCTTTCTTGATTTGATAACAATGTGGAACGAAGCTGTTTTGATAGCTGTGGATGCAAGTGCACTCAGAAAAACGTTGACGAAGTAATAGAGAAAAATAGTTAATTTAATGACGCAGAGGACGAAGCGTCTAATACAAACGGTCACAGACCTGTTCAACACACCATGCAGACAAGCATATACACAAGTGGTAAAACTTTGGGTATTTTAAGCTTCACGTTAACCGAAACATCGTTTGCATGCAGTGAAACGCTAGAAGTCAAACGGAGGCCTTTTTAATGTATAAAGACGACAGCCGTCTTAAGGTGGTCTGTCTGTGGTACCCCATTGGAGACTTTCATGAAAAGCTGTGCGTGAATGATAAATATTTTCTGAAGTATAATTCTAACCAGCGCGGTATTTGTCAGCTAATATCAGGCTAGTGAAGTTTTACCAACGAAATGCACTGATCCATTCTATCAAAACCTCGAAGCTGTCAAATGGAAAATTGTTTATTTTAATTTGGTTGTTGACTGCTCTCGAGCACTGCTTCAGTCAGTAGGTTAGTAACGCACAAATGCGTTGCTGCAATCGCCTTGATCCGGGATTATTTTTTACATTGAAAGTATACTGTTGAATTATGTCGTAAGTGACGAGTTTTATCACTGTGAAATGGATAGTGACAACAGAGGGTTGGTCCACATCTAACCGCGACGTCCCATGATCAGTATTGAATAACTGCAGTATCTTACATTAATTCCGGTCGAATTAGATTTGGGCAAGTCACAGTGGTACGGAGCTGAGTTTTTGCAGTGTTTAATTAATCTGGCTGTAATGTCTTCTACACCCGGAAAGTCCATGGCGTTTAGATCTCAGAGCTTTGGAAATCCAATACAGGTAGCAAACCATATGTCACCAACAGCAGGAACTCATTTACTGATGCAAACTAAATATAATCCTGTATAGCTTTTGGAGTGGCATTTTAAGTTTACACTTCCCAAGTACATAAGTATTGGCCACAGCCACTTGCTGGACACCACATCGGACTTCTTAAGTACATAAAGATTACTGAGTTCAACTGAAATGTTTTTGGAAACCTGTTTGTAACTTCCTCCAAGATCATGGTTAACTTAAGAAACTGTCTTGGACTGAGACGAACCTTCGTCCTCAAAATCCACTTTCACTTACTGAGGTTTGAACTCGGTCAGCCAGTTGTCTAGGCTCAATCATAAGAGCGAGCACAAAGATGGAAGGTGCAAAGCTCCAACCACATCTCTTAGTTTTCCTTTCTTGCGCACAACACCCCCAACGAATTGGTAATAGTTGTGCAACAGATGGTTGGGGCTTCTGCGGCAAAGAACAAGTTTGGAGTCCCAACCCATTTTGTGAGTGAACGAAGTCCCCCAGACCCAGAATGTTAGATGAAGATAAATTGACGGCTGTTTCAAAGGCTAATTTAGGTTGCTGTCGAACGCCGTGCCGCTCTCAGGTAGTCGAAAATTAGCAACCAGCGTGAATGGCCTGTTGTATAAAAGATTGGTTAGCACCCAAGAAGACTGGAGTGGCAGACACGGCGCCGAATTCACTACGTCTGCGGCGTCTATGTGAATACTATTAAAAGTACTCACCTGTCTTGTTGCTCCTAAGTGAAACTGTGTCTGTGATGGTTACCTTACCATGTGTGATTACAGTCACCTACCAGTTTGCGCAGTCATTTCAGGTTTCCTCATCCTGAGGGGCCCCTCAGTTTCAGAACCTTGATTGGTCAAGTGAGCACGTCGGTGTACTTCTATTTCACACCAGTTTACTCAATCATAAATGTGCTCGGACTCCACCCAAGCTAAGGTAGAATGCCTCCAATGTGCAGTTAGTGACGCATATGTTACAAATATGCTTCTGCCGCCTCGTGGTAGGTAGACCACAGCCAGCCTTTCAACGGAATGTCTTTCTATGTGTTAGCACTCTGTAAAACAGTGTATGTTAGAGGCAAGAAGTAGGTCTTGACCTGTTCAGTCATCGCCTTTTTTGGAATTGCTTTTTGACACAAAACTGACCAAGGATATTCGGACTGTGGCAGTTTCAGGCGTACAAGACGGCCCTAGGAAATAGCATTATCAGCAAAACTGGCGTAGTCAAATAAATGAGTTAGACAATTCACTATTGACTATCACATTCAGTTTTTGGGGGGAAGGAACTAGTAAACCCAGACACATTGCATGAAAACAGGAAAATACTAGTTGTTTCCGGACACCCTGAAAAAATGTAAAGGCTGCTGCATCAGTCACTCGCTAGAACGCTAGCCTTATACAGTCCTAGTTAACCCAATAGATGGTACTGAGTTACAAGTCAGCTCTTCCTAGTTGTAACCACATTTACAGTTCTGTTGCAATTAAAAGTTGGTGAAATGCCCGAGGTATGAGTCAGTGAAGTTTTTTAATCTACACGTTTTTAGCTTGCCTAAATTTCAAATAGAAGTAAAACAAAACTTATGGTTTTCTTGCTTTACGTTCATATGAGTACAGACATCACTGTTCTATTTTAAAACAGAGTTAAATGATGGTGTAGAAGTGAGATTATACTGAGAAGTGAGATATTGGCCATTAATCTTTTTGTCCAGTTATATATACCGTGCCGAACAAGGTAAGTGACAGGGTTGGTTTGTATGGAATGCGCTTTGTACCTTCAAAGTGTAGAGAGCTGCTTCACGACTGGGACACTTCAACTCCTACTTTCTTCATTGCAAGTAAACCGCTTGAGACTGTTTACAGGTGCACATATTTGAGTAGCACTATCTTGTCAGCTTGAAATATTGCTGATGAGATGTCAGCGAGGATTTCAAAGGCACGAGTTGTCTTTGCCAAACCGAGTCACATGTGGCGTCAAAAAAACGTCCGGTTGTCACTGGAAAAAAGGGTATGTAATGCATGTGTGCGCTCCATTTTGCTTTATGGTTCGGAAATATGGTCTGGTGGCAAAGAAGATATTAACAGGCTTGCTGTGTTTGACCATCGTTTTCTCCGCCAATTGGCCCATATTAAGTGGACTGATCGCGTGAACAATGTGGTCGTTCGCCGGCGCGTATTCCAGAATGCTCGGGATGCGCGATCAATTGGTCAACTAATTACATTGCACAGCTGGAGATGGTTGTGTTATGTACTCCGTATGCCAGCTGAGCGTTTACCATACCGAGCATTATATACTGAGACCACCAACAGTTGGGTAAAACTGCGTGGTGGTCAAGCAACAACGTGGTCACGAAATATGAAGACCTTGACTGTTCCATTGAGCATAGTGGGTAGATGTCGCCTGCCTGGATGGGGTTTTCGTAATTACTCAAACCGCTGGTTAGAGACGCTATTCGAGATGGCGATGTATCGCAGTCAATGGCGTACCTGTATCCATACCATTTCTAGTTCTTCCGCCTGGTCTTCTTATAATATTGTTCAACCTTCTTGGTAACGTTTTCTTCTAGGATATTCCACGTCACCGTTGAGTTGAGCGGCGGCCTGAGGCACAATACCTTTTAGTCAAGCTCATGGTTGTTATAATGATGATGATGATGATGATGATGATGATGATGATCAGGATGAAAATTATGTTGTTTTCAGACCCGTATTTGCTTGAAAGAAACGGATTACTAATGTCACAGTCTTTCGGCTTATCAGGTCTTAACTCTTATACTGTCATACTGTATTTGTAAAGCGGAGTCACACATTAACTTTTCCACAGCTATCTTCCATAAACGTGACCCGACTCAAAGGGCTTGGTCTCTTAGCCTCACACCCGACTGTGCATCCATGTATCACTAACTATGGACACAACATGCTGAAAGTGTAAATAATCTACTTCCAACTAACTGTTAATTACAACGAACGTGATGGCGGATAACCCCCAAAACTCTGCGCAGTTGATGCAACCATTATGTAAACAGGATCACTGATCTATCTATCTATCTACATAAATATTTCACTAATCATTTAACACTGCCATTCGCACGTGAGGTAGGACTCATACCGATTTTAGACTAACATCAGAATTAAAACGGACTAGACCACAATAACAGGTCAGCGCGTGGTAAACTAGTCAGACGTGATCAATTATGTTTGTTCAAAATCTAATCCTGAAATCTGTGCTGGAAAACCACATATCACTGCACTTTGAACAAAACTGATGGAGAAGGTGGAAGTTTCGGAAGTTTTTGGATCATTTCTGCGTTACTCCACAGTGTTTTGTTCTAGGTGGTGACGAGTTTGACGGGATTCATCAGTACCGCGCAACAAACTGCATTGATCCTCATTCACTAGTTTTTAGAAAGCGTTAAGTGTAAACTAAAAGAAGCCAGAAATGGACATTGTGGTAGGAGGTTACTTAAGCAAATATCATTTTCGAGTTCCACTAAAACCGAAAACATTCAGTTTTTACGTTCTCAAATGAGTTTGACAACATGTTTGAATTCAAGCACTAAACCATAGCCAGAATTGTACACACCAGTGTTGAAAGACTGAAAAACCGATTACAACATACCATCAGATTGTCTTGAGCTACATCAGCTTAACTTTAGGGTTACTATCCAAGAACATGCTATACAATTTTCATAATGCTCGTAAGGCAACTTCCTGTGACGTCAACTAGGCTCACGTCTCCCCACTGTCATGTGGTATTTACGGCTAGTGATCAAACGAAATGTTTTCGTTGAGTAGAGCTGTAGGTGAAATGATGACAGTCACTAAAACAGAATAGTGAAAAGAGAGGGGAAGTAGCTCAACGGTTGCCATACTGACATTGTTTGCTCAAGGTCAAGCATACGACTTAAGATATTTAAACGCCATATCATTCCTACATCTATTTCCCCAAACATGAACTTTCACTGTCTGCAGGACTGTATTCCATTCAAGCATCAGTGTCAATGGGTGGTATATTTTTCTTAACGTTAATGGAGAAATTCTAGTTAATTAGTTGCACACTGAAGACATCAAAGATTACAAGAACAAATGTGATGACAAGAAATTTGCTTGGGTAACAGTACCTTGATACTTTTCAAAAAAGCATTTAAACTTATGTTTACATAAAAATCCTGACTATGACAGCGATAGTAAGATAACAATGGTAATTTCAACAGAGGGTTATCAGAAGGTAAGAATTTGGAGTTTGGTTATATAATTCCCTTGTCAGTCTTACAAAAATTTCTTTAGAGTAAACAAAACGTTTTGAATTAGTGTAAAAGTATAAAATGTTGAATGGCGTTCTCAGATTGAAACAGTTCAGTACGAATATAATATAAATAAACATTTCAATATATGATGACCACATTTTGATGTGTGAACCATTTTAAGAAGCAAAGGTTTTTGCATAACTTCAACCGCTTCTTCTGTCTTAAGGCTTCGTATGTTACTACGTCGGTGAGATACTTGGGGATGTTATGTAAAAAACGAATGAGTTGAAGCGCGCCTAACACTACTAAATAACTGATGTGAAGTTCACCTTAAGGAGTCATGCATTCGCTAGAAAAATGAGCACGGATCATGCACACTTCTAGCTTTCTCAGACGTAGCTTGATTTTAGCGGACATTAGCTAAGAGGTGGGTCGGATCTATAACTCGGATTTAGTGGAAATAATACCATTAGAGAAAATAGCTTCTACTAGGTTGTCCGTATTTTTCCTTGAATTTGGTTCTATGTACATTTGGTGTTAATTGTGTCAAAAGTTGCGAACTGTTAGAAAATACGTTGAAGGATTCCGAATGGATCAATATGGTGGATTTGTCTTGAACACTAAAGACCGTCAGAGATTTGTACCGCTTGAATGCTGTTGTGGTACAAGTGCACACCGTGTATGCTTACCGACGGTTCTGATTATCTTCTGCTGAGAATATTACGGATGACGTATGAGCAAAACGACTAGTAATAACTCACCAGCGACCAGAATATCGCTCAGTGAGTTAACGATTTCGATGTTTTCAACTTGGAGAGGTCCTAATCGAGGGGTCATTGATTGGAGTTAACAGGACAGTTACTGTGACTCCTCTCGAGACGATCGGGCAAACTGGCCACTACTTACTAACGAAAGTGGTTGAGCGTTCATATATGATAGTTCGGTCGTGCTTAATGTGAGGTCAATGGCACACTGGTAAACACTGTTGCCTCATGAACAGCGTGATCGTGATTCTAGTTACGGCAGTGTCTAGAATATGCACTAGAAGCGAGCTCTAACGAGAGTGAAACTCGAGTCTCATGCTTCTTTTCGAAAGGGGCCGACTGGAAAGTCTATGGGAATGCGACAGCTGCGATCAGTTATGGGTGAGTTTTAATTCATATGACGACCAATTTCAACAAAAACCTGTCTTGCTATGAAACATGTATTCTCTACGTAAGCTTAAATTAGTATCACAAACCAATTACAGAATGGTATTTGTTAGATTTCTTCATTTTAGAAATGTTACTCTACTGACGAAACAAAGCCTTTTAAGTGTACCGGCTGAAGACTAGCGTACACACAATTTAGTGTTTCCCTTGTAGTTGACAAGTGGGTGTGCGCCAGACCCTCGTCCATTTACAATGCAGTACGCCTTTCCTGAAGAACAATCGTAACGTAGTCCCAACAGGCATCGAACTAGAAAACGCAGCAGGGTTTGGAAACAAACTGTATATTTCCAGCATGTATTTGGAAATATGATAAGTAGTTAGTTCTAGCCTAGTCTGAGATCAACGGTAACAGCCAAGTGGAAAAAGAAGAGAAATGCGAGATGGTCTACAGCCCACTCGATGGCGCTCAAAAGCGCGCCAAGCGAAAGGTGCGTGGAACTTTCGAGTGCGTTAAACAACGCTCGAATAGGTTCAGGTTAAACGACCATGAAGAATGAGATAATAGCTGAGTCGTTGAGTAAAAAGGCAAGCATTCGCTGCGTGCAATTAGTTGCACGACTGAGGAAAGTGGCGCTGAGTTCGTATCAGGCCTCCTGTTGCAGGCGTACACAGAATCATGCGTACAGAACGAACAAGCAGGAAAACACGGTTGCAGCCGGGATCCTTAGAGAAGCCACACGATCGTCGATCACTACAACCTGAAAGTGGAAATGTTCCACCAACCCACTATCTACAAGGAAATATGCGTTAGCGCAAGAGTAGTGTTAACCGGAAACCCAGATCATAGGGTTAAATATTACATTTTAGATCAGTACATCACAGTTATCACTGGTATTACTTAAATCATTGGCATCATTTACCCAACAGTCGAAAGGTTCAGTATGAAGAGGTCTCGTGCATTCTAAATGAACAAACAACTGTACATCATGTTATGTGTAAGTCCGTTACTATTAACCTAACAATATCCAGATGAACTTGGAAAAGCTGAGCGTCTGAAGTGATTGTTGATTTAACAGAGCCAATAATACAGTGGCGTACTCGTGCTGTTCGTTAACCAAGACAAATGCGTAAACACACAGTAATATTCTTATGCATTGATAGCCTGAGCAAACTACCGTGAATATTGTGGTATGTCATCTGAGTGATAATGCTCGACAATTTGTTCAACCAGTGAAATAATGCATTCGGCTCTGTCTTAATTGTCACCAGTTTTGTGGTGCTTGTGGTACGGTACATCAAAAGTCGTCAATACAAACTGTTTCAGTCTCACTGTTACATCTTGAAATCCATAAGCTAAAGTTGCAACAGCATCGATTAAGGTCAGTGAGGCTTTGACAACAATGTTCACACCATTAATCTATACGTTGTAAGTTGAAGATCGAGGAGTTCAGCCACGCTGCCGATTATTGTGCGACGATTACTCATTACCAAATAGACCTTGGTTGACAGACAGTTTTACAATATATGTGAAACTGGTAGAAACAATAAACTCAGACGCATAATAGGAGTGCTAATCCTGAAGTGTGTATACAACGTGTAACAGTAAGCGCCGTATTCGATACTCCAGAAAGCTCGCATCGGCCTTAGCCTCGGTCATGGGCAGATATAGCGGCATACTATTAACCGGAATGACGTTAGTGCTGTATATTTTTACTAATTAGTTCATGTAATGAGTACAATTAATGATTATGAGCATTGAAAGCCACCGAGAAGCTGCCGGGCTGACAACACCCGGCTTACACTTACAACCTAAGCGTTTGTGCTAGTGGTTTTGGCAATTTGTTATTGGATACTGCAGGTTAAACAAGGGTGACTTCAATAATTAGATCTTATCCTTTCTCTCTCTTTAACCTTCTAATCAAGGGTTGCGTGTTCTCTCCTCAGTGATAAAGGGCTTAAATATCAGTGTAGACAATCGATATATTCTTGTGATGATACTGCTGATGACGGCAAAGGGTGAAACTTGTAATAACAGTACCTCAGATCGACGGTTTAGTGGTACAGACTGTTTCGACGTTTATTCACTACTACAGAGCTTACTAATGCAAGACTTCTCAACCAGTGGAAAGCAACCACAACTTTTTTCAAGGACAACAAATAGTAGTCCTCACGAAATGATTAGAAAGACCATCGTTGTCTTAAAAACCATGAGCATGACCAGAAGGTAGCGTAGCTTTGGCCACCACTCATCCCAACAGCAACGTGGAATATTCTAGAGGAAGGAACGTTGAAAATATTATAGGGTAATGACTATAGCAGTAACAAAGGAAGACTAGGCGAAAGAACTAGAATTGGTATGGATGCAGGTAGGTCATTGATTGCAGCACACCGACATCCCGATAGCGTATCTAACCAGCAATTTGAATGATCAAGACGACTATAACAGATCTGGGAAGCAAGTAGAGTACATAGTTTCCAAATGCTTAGACAGGCAAACGAACATACACAATCCACCTTAACAGATCGCTCTCAAAAACTGACCGGTCTTTGAAGGTGGAGATGACGTTCGTTTCAAACTGACAACGAAGAAAACAATGTGGACCATGTACTGTTGACCGGCTTAATTCCTCTACAGGTTTTATGCTCGTAACCTAATATGTGCACAAATTTATAACAAAAATAGGTAGTGATACACTTATAAAACAAACGACGTCTACCTGGATCAAGTTATGGCGGCAATCTGAATGTGTTTGTTCCGGCTATGCGTCTACCTACCACAGCAGCAGTTGTATTACCACACACTGTGTTTGAACATTTAAGGATGATCAGATGCGCTTACTTTATAGCGCCTCAGTAAATTGCATGACGCCACCTCTTGCTTATTTGAACAACACACTGAAGGATCCTGGAAAGTTCACTGCTTTCTGTTTCAATCATGTTTTTTGTTATTGCCAAGGCTGGAATTATTGTGACTATGAGCTTGTCTTAACAATATCACTCTGGACATGTTATTTCTGTTGAACGTACTAACTAAATCGGATGCACAATGAACAGTTAGCCCTCCCCGGTTGAAGCACTCCGCAATTACGTAAGAATTTGTAGATCACGTGGGATATGACAGAATCGTCCCGATTATCCTTCCTGGTAGACAGGGGAAGTGGCTTCGTACACACCACAATAACCAAGCGAGTTGCGTAGTATGTTCTGGAACTGCTGATGTTTGGACATTGGTTCTGATAGTGGGAAAAAACATGTCACCTATAAACAAGATTTTCAAATGTACCAGTTTTCTTTGTATGGATGTCTTCTCTAATACCTGCTGCCTTTTGTTAGAATGCTAGAAGCGGTCATTTCTCTTTAACATGTAAAGCAGCTTTGTCTCGGTTTGTGGAAATCTGTGTTCTATAGAGAATCAGTGAACGCACTCCGAAATGATTACGTGCTCAGTGATCAAGGACTTAATGAAATCTCTGGTCCGAATTGAAGATCACTGGATGCATTCCAATATTATATGTTTGTCTTATAACCTGAAACAACTAGTTGGATTGTTTATAAATGTAGCTGAAATTTACTTACTCGGGCAGCAACTTCTTTTTTTCATCATTCTATGAAAATGTACGGAGACGAATCAATGTTCCACAGACAACTGCGTTTACTGAGTTTCCTCTACAATGAGATATGTAACGGATAGTCGGGATGTGCAGAACTATCGTTTGCTAGATGCTGTAGGCACCTCTCCCTTGAAGACGGTCGAACTGTGGACTCATCAGGTAACAAACTGAAGGGACACGATAATGTTGGAAAGCAAACCACATGTTCCGACAGGGTTGAAAAATATGAGACGTATTCGGCTCCGGTTTAGTGCTGGACCAAGGAAAACAACCATTAAAAAAAGAGGAAATATGCAGCACGGAAAACATTTATGCGACTGCACCCAGAAACATGTATTTTGAGGGGCCTTGAACTTAAGAATGTTATAGACAACAGTTAGATCTTTGCGAGAGGAACAAACCAGAATAACGGTATAGGAAATGCATCCTTAAAACAGTACGAAACTCCACCGCGTAAAATGTGTTACATGACCGGACAAAGTTCAGTTTGCTATATGCCTAGACATAATGGGCCACAGAACCCACATTTACTACCTTGCTGTTGCCACAGTTCAGAAAAGAAACTAAAGAAAAACACAATTTTATGGGTTATTCACAATTCTCAACTGTGCAGGATATTTTGGAGATCTTTAGACACAAAGTGCGTGATCTAATTTTAACTCATCTGTTTTCATGCACATCTTTATTTTAACAGGTACTGTAGGGACTAACACGATGACCGGTACGCAAACCATCTCACACAGGACAAAATGACCTAAATGCAACTTATCGTAATGCTAGTTCCGAGGTTCGAACGCCCAAGGTTTCTCCAGCCTTAAATTAACGCGGATCGGAAGTCACAGTGAGAAGACGGTGGATCTGCAAACAAACTTTATTTATTGATTCGTTGATCGTTCACAAGCAGACTTCAGCGTAGCAATTAATGGCGCCAGGAAGTTGGATGTGACAGAACCGTAAGCACAACTGCACGGCAGTCGCCAGAGAGGACGAATGTCGACGGAAATTCCAGTCGACCTTCAGGATTCAAGCAAGCATCACACTGGTTGAGCGGCGTTCCTAACTGTAGTAGCTAAAACACTGTTATCCTAGTGAATGTAGCCTACAGTGGTGGAGATGGCGCAGATTCTTTATACAGTTATGAGCAAAACTGCGATACTTACGCCAACACACTATCTATTATCTCATTCTTCATGGTCGTTTAACCCGAACCTATTCGAGCGTTGTTTAACGCACTCGAAAGTTCCACGCACCTTTCGCTTGGCGCGCTTTTGAGCGCCACCGAGTGGGCTGTAGACCATCTCGCATTTCTCTTCTTTTTCCACTTGGCTGTTACCGTTGATCTCAGACTAGGCTAGAACTAATTACTTATCATATTTCCAAATATTGCTGGAAATATACAGTTTGTTTCCAAACCCTGCTGCGTTTTCTAGTTCGATGCCTGTTGGGACTACGTTACGATTGTTCTTCAGGAAAGGCGTACTGCATTGTAAATGGACGAGGGTCTGGCGCATACCCACTTTTCAACTACACAGGGAGTTTAGGATTTTAGGATGTTGGATGTGATCTCACTGCAAACTAAAATGTCGACTACAATTACTTATGGCTATGGTTTAGGTAGTCAGACAATTTTGGAAGATGATATATTAACTGTCTCATCCTTGAAATCAGAACTTCAAAATCAAATTTTATTTGAAAATTTAACTAAATCTATTTGTCTTGAAAACATAGAAAACTCAAATGGACCTCTCACTAACATGAGAATGTGCATTTCTAGTGAGTTTCCACAATTGCTAAACTTGAGTTTCAAGCTTCTTTTACGAAAAGAATGTCCATGTAAACGCGGAAGCTGGAACTGGATGTGAGTGGAGCTCGATTCATGAGCTACACAATTCACAAACGTTTATTAGATCGGTTTCATTTTAGTGGCGTTGAGTTAATCAAAGTTGGTGCCTGTGGCCTAATGATGCGTTGGCCTGACAACTGATGGCAATCCACAAAAATAATCCTACCATTAAGCAACAATGAGTTGCTATCTGAACATCTCTATGCCTCGTCTAGTGCTGTGAAACAAGACAAGTGGGTTAGTTGTTTGTACCTTAGTTAGCTTGATAACACATTTATGTGATCAGCAGAAGACGTAACTTACCTTTCTGTTTACTGGTGTACGCACGTTAATGGTAACAGCGGATAAAACGATTTAGCGGAGTAAGCCTGCATGCCACTGAAAACTTTGCCAAGATTGATAAATCAGTCCCACTTGTAGTAAGCTTACAAACAACCAAGAATGTGACCTAAACGTTTTCGTTTAGGCGGATAGTGAGTAGTGCTTCAAAACACACAGCTAGACGCTAACTTTTTAAGAAGTTTTATGAATAATGGAATTATGATACACTGTATAAGTTTACTCTGCAACAGTTCAAGTATTTGTCCTGTAACATAGAGAAATAAGCTCTTAACTGAGTAAGCTTGGTTTTTGTCTCGTAGTCTGATAGACTGAATAGTTTTATACTGCAACACATTGAGTCATACCATCCCGTTGCTTAGTATTACTCAGTGATGTGTGGATTAACGTGGAAACTGCCATATTAGATGCGCCTGTTTTTCTGCAAGTGAATTTTTCAAAGACTTTTTTGAGTTAAACGAAAATGAATCAATTTTTCGATAGGTAGAATTGTTGATCATAGTCGTTTAACTGACCACAGCTAAATGAAATTGACATATCATGATTTTCTGGTATTCACCTGTTTGAATACTGCTTTCAGGTGGTAGACACATGCGATGTGCTCAGTGGCTCTACTTAAAAACGAAGAGTAAACTCAGTTTGACCTGAAAAATGGCTAAAGACGTGACTTTAGTCCATCAGTCAGGCAAAGCAACAGGCGATAAGATTATCTCAAGTAGTCTGATTGATGTATTTCTAATTCCATGGAATTCCTCCATGAGTATGTGTATATGGAACTGTGTGATAACTGAGAAGACATGCTGTGAGATGTAACACGTATTTCGTACGCACTCAACAACAAGCGTGACTCGAGTAAGGAATTAGATCTGTAGAATTAGCAAATCACAAGCCAAATGAAAATTTTTCAAACGGTTTGAAGACATATTATCATGTGAACAACATCTGACTAGACTATGCCAATGAAAGATTAACATATTCTATGCTGCGTCATTAAAGTCACTTGTGGTGGTGCCAACAACCAAATTGTTTGCTTTGGGGAATCAGATCGTGCCAACATAATTTGCTTTCGTTTGGGTATACCTAAATTAAATGTGTCCAGATCTCTGCACTTCACTGTTTGCACTCAGTTGTATGTATCTGACGGCGCCAGTGGGGATTCACCCAGAAAGTTTGGAGACAGCTTTTTCTAGTGACAAATCATACAAGTGAATCACTGAAAGTACACAGTCTTATACAATCAGGGCAGGTGGTGTTTGTTTCCAGTGGCGGGAAAGTTTCAACCCACCAAGACTCTGGGTGGGGGAGTTTCGAAAGATGCCTTGTGACTGTTTGTATGTTTTTCTTTTCACTGAAGAGATTGGCGGCAACTTTGCAGATTTCACCTCATTTCAAGAAGGTTCTGCTGATTGCCTGTGACTGAATGTTGTCCAGATGGTGGAAGCGTCGTGACCTAGGCTGTTACAGCATAAGCTCTTAAGGAGTTTAAACATCGTTCTTCTTAAAATAATCTGGGCAGAACAGGTGTGTGCGGAGACATTGCATGGGGTTTCATTCATCGGCTATTGTGTCCCTTAACTTCGCTTGGATTTATCGAAAGGTCTTCAATTATTCATAAATTTTTAATGATTGTACTTTGCTAAACATTGCACCCACGAATGGTGAGATGCTACCACTGACAATAACATTTCAACATTTACATCGGAGCAGCCTTGAACTACCAGATAGCAGATAACACCCTTAAACTTCCATTTTTAACAAATTTGGCCAGTAGGTGATATTTTACTTATTTCCTCTACACACTTCCAACCCTTCTATAGTGGTTTATCCGAGGTGGACAAGGCGAAAATCGACCTCGCAGAAGACACTTGTGGACGGACTGCATTTGTTTGTTCATAATGCTTCCATTGATGACTCTGTGCGCTTGGCTCACTGCACTGTCAGGTCGGACGGACGAAGGAATGCGATTTTCTTGGCAAGGTCTTTCCCTGGGTTCCTTGTTTGGCATTCTGTTCTGCGTATTTTTTGTGTGGCTCGTGGTAAGTTTAGAGTGCTACATATAAACTATTGAACAGATCCTTTTAAATTGTGTATTTTTTTTACAAACGTTTGTGTTTCACTTCACCAGAAAATAATCAGAGTAGCTCGTTCCTACTGTTCCTCTTGGCTTGTACTGAGTACGTCATCATCATCACGATCATCATAGAAAGCAATACTTCAGTGTTTCACACTGATGCTTAACTGCCACACAACCACGAAAGAAAAAAATAAAGAAAAAACCTATATAAGAGAGGAAAAAAGGGAGGAGAACAGTGGACCTAACTACTAAAAATAACTACGTCTATATTCAAACATACAACATCAAGGCGCCTACACCTTGCAAACAAACAACCGAGCTGTTAGTGAGAATAAGACGTCATCAGCAAGACAGCCTCCCTACGCCTTTCACTGCCCCGCGGCATTAAGTGCACTCACTTCACAGACAACTCGGCCAACCAACGACAACATTCACGCCACTGAGCTCGGTTAGCCGCCATCTCACCTAACGTCTCAAGCCACCGACTGTGTGAGCCGCGAGGGCTCCAGCCTGAGAGACGAACCTGATCTACTGTGACCAAACTCTTCGTGAACGATTTCATTTGTTCACGCTAGGTCATCATCCGTCCATCTCGCACCTTCCGCCAATCGACCGCAGTGTTCGCAAACAGTGCTTGGTGTGGCAGACGACTAGCTGGCATCCCTAGTACATGACCTAACCATTTAAGTCTGTGAAAATGTAGTGACTGAACAAAAGAACTCGTTCGATAGTCAATGCCAAACACCCGCTTCCTAACCTCCTCGTTGCTTACTCGTTGGTGCCACCCGATACGGGCGTAAACATCGGTAATCAAATACGTCTTCCACTCTGACCACCAAAGTCTCATTGTTGTAAAGTAACACATCCCTCACTGTTGCCTTACATACGCTACCCTTGAGCTTCAGAGAGATACCTCTCTGTCGCCACGTGTCTCAGATTAGTAAATACCGCCCTAACATTAGAAATACGAGCCTATATTTTGTTCCCTACACTTCCACCGCCGATGATGCAGCTTCCCAGGTACACAAACCGGTCAACAACATCTATGACTTCATTATCTAAATATACGTCTGCGTAGTCACAGTAATCTTGCAAAAGCACTTTGCATTATGAGGCTGCATAACGCAGTAGAACGTGAAATAGCGTTTAGCGTTGCTTGTGTCGCTTGAAAGCTGTCAAACAGCAACACCTCATCGTCAGCATAATCAAGATCAGTCAGTCTTTCACTGGTAAGAGATCCACATCGGCATCATTCGAGTGCCGCAGATAACTCACCATTATATCATCCCTCACAAAACTAAGCAAAAGTAGTGAAAAGGGGACAGCCTTGGCGTGCGCCGTTCATGATGCTGAAATTGTCAGATAGCTCATCTTATACCCTAACCTGAGCCGAAGTATGGGAGTAAAGCGCCGACAGTATGTTCACATAATTGGTCGGTACACCTCTAAGTTTGAGCGACTCTAAAAGTGTAGATCGATTCATCGAGTCGAACGCACCTTTATAATCAAGAAATACAGTGATTGCTGGCCGGCGGTACACATGACGCTGCTCCAAAATTTGAAGAACAATAAAAATATGGACTATACATCCCCTGCCAGGTCGAAACCCTGCCTGTCCTTCTGTAATGTTTAATTCCCGAACTGCTGTGAGTCGACGAACCATAATGGAGGCCAGAACCGCAGGAATGACCGGGGTCAAACTAATTCCGGCATGGTTTTCGCAAGAGCTCCTGATACCCTTTTTGAATAGAGCAACTATTATCGAGTGACCCCAGCAGATAGGGATGGTATCCGTCATCCACACAAGTTGAAACAGCTAAAGCCAGACAGAAAAGAACCTAACTACTAAAAATAACTACGTCTATATTCAAACATACAACATCAAGGCGCCTACACTTCGCAAACAAACAACAAAGCTATAAGTGAAAGTAAGTCGTCATCAGCAAGACAACTTCCTCACGGCTTTCACTGCACTACGTCATTAAGTGCACTCACTTCACAGACAACTCGGACAAACAACAACATTCAGGTCAGTGAGCTCGGTTAGTCGCCATTTCATCTAACGTCTCAAGCCACCGACTTTGCGATTCACAAGGATCTCAACTCGGTAGGTAAACCCGACCTACAGTGGCCACATCCTTGTTCAACAATTTCATTTCTGTACGCCAGATCACCATCTGTCTAATTCGCACCTCATGCTAGTCGACCGCGGCGTCGTCAAAAAATGCTTAGTGTCACAGACTACTAGTTAGCGTTACTAGTATTGGACCTAATCACCTATGTCTGAGCAAATGTAGGGAGTGAACCAAAGAACTCGTTTGACAAGCAACGCTAAACACCTGCCCCCTAACCTCTTCGTTACTTACTCGCTGGTGCCACCCGATACGAGCGATTGAACGCAAACATCGGTGGTCAAACACCGGAAGACGGTTCACGTCTGCTATAATGAGTAGTCAGATTTCGCTGCCTTAAAGTAAAACAGCCTCCAATGTTGTCTAATATATGCCGTTTTTCAGCATCAGAGAGATACCTCTCTGTTGTCAGAAGTGCCCAGATTGAGGAATACTGCCCTAGCCTCAGAGATACGAGCTCTTATTTCATTCTCTACACCACCACCGCCGCTAATGCAGCTTCCCAGGTTCACAAATCGGTCAGCAACCTCCATGACAAATCTACGCAATCACAGCATTCTTGCGGAAGCACTTTGCATTTTGAGGCTGCAAAACACATTCCGAATTATTTGATAGAACGCAAAACGGCCTCTAGCATTGTATGTGCCGTTTGAAAAGTGTCAACCAGCAACACTGTCCTCAGTATAATCACGACCAGTCAGCTTTCCGCCAGGTAGGACGTCCAGGTCGGCAGTCAGTCAATTGTAATACAACCAATCTCACGTGAAAGGTTTCATTGAGCAATTATTTCCTTACTAGTGATGGATCATTAAATTTGGAGTGAAAGTTCTTGAGGATAAATCCAAGCCGATACTACTTACAAAAAGCCATCGGAATGCTTTGAAACACTGAGTTCCCATTAACCAGTTCACCAGGGAAAAAAAGAAAACACATAATTCGACATGCTTATACTTCGGGCATTCTCAACAATCACAAACATAAAACATACCAGTCATGTGCGCCACACAGACATGGACAAGCAGAGAGTGGACACGTCTACAAACACACCATGTATTAAGTAATCAAGACGACGGCAACCCAATGGATTACTCCAACCACTTTTACGCACAGGAAGTTGGCTTAAAAGTTCGAATGAGCTTTGTTTCGCACCAGAGGGTTGTGCGTTATAGCGTTTACTGGAGTATAGTAGAGAATTTTCAGCCAGTAGAGTTAAAGATTATTCACATTTGATGGAATTTTCCATAGCCCCATAAACTTTCGGGCCAATCCCTTTCAAACAACACAGGACCCGAAGTTTGCTCTTATTAAGACCAGTCAGTGGTGGGGTTCTTTGCTACGGTCAATATTTGAGCCTGAGCCATGTTGTCACGAGACAACTATGTTGATCACTGCGCCACTAACCCCATACAAGATGTGACCGAATTATCACGTGCAGTCGCCCGGCATTTATTAACTTGTGAGTACCGCTCGGGTCAAATGATCACAACGTGAAGAGACGTAGCAACTGTTTTGCCAATTATAGTGGACGCCCCTACTGGTACGAAGTCTGATCAAGTTGAAGTCACTCGGTATACTGAGAGAAGGTTTAGTTTACTAATAAGAAGTAGAGAATTCGGTTGATGTGAATTATACATTACTCACAAATGATCACAGCATTCTGCAAGGACAGCTAATAGTGACCAGCTTTGACAAGAGTCAACTTTCAGTCTCCTGATCTTTTTCAAAAAGAACTGACAAAAAATTTTAACGACGTACGAAAATGAGTGATTTTCAAGTCGTGTTATAGCGTCTTTGAATGTGTCATAGCAGGACACACTTTGGCCTAGTTCGTCATCGAGGGCTAGAAATCACATAACCCATAATTTAAAACTGAGATATCCTACCTATATTTTGAACTCTTCGTCTCTTTTGACTTCGAACACCACTGTTCATCGTTTTGTTCAAGTTAAAGTAGGATCAGCTGGTTTATTCTGTTATGTTTGAGTGTGATACGGATGTAGTCAAGAATGTCGTTACAGAGACGAAGAACGCTGCATACTACACTTTCGTGCTGCTCATCTAAGCGGTAGAATTTTGAATAATAACAATACATGTATCACAGCACATATATTCAAAAGGTCAAACAAACAGCCACTCAAGTGACAAAATTAACGTAATAACATACCAATGACTGCGTGTAACATTTCATTCTAGCTCCAACCCAAAAGTGTTCACTTCTTAAGGTTCCAGTAAGCTTGTATGAGTGTAGAGTATGATGACAGAATTTTGGGGTTAAAACAACCTAGCCTTACCAATGGACAGTGATGGAGGTTTTCTACACATTCGGTATCTTGTCACCGTTTTACTGGTTGGTTTTGATTTTGAGACGAACTGTTTTAGTCTTTGTTTCTGTTAGTACTAGTTTTTCCACAGCATCAGAATAAGTGCTAATCCCACGTAACGTGGCATCAAGTGGGCTAATATCTTTAGGTTGCAAACAATGTTTTATTTCGAGTCCTTAAAATCAATCTCGGCTATCCTGCTGATGACATGTAGATGTATTTTTTTTTCCTTTTCAGTCTATCCTGCCTTACTTGAAAATTGGTTTCGTGAACTCTGTTGGGACTTTGTTAATAAGCCACTATACGGTCGGACTATACTTTCCAAATAAACTTTGAATCAAGCAAAAAGTACTGTGCTCCTGTTAAGATAGAATGCAGTCTATCGGGTCTCCTAATTGTAGAGAATTTTGGAACTAATCTGTCTTAATGTACAGCCCAGCTATTGTTTCGTTCTTGCAAACGAACACAAATGAGGAGGCTCAATTACTCAGTAAACCCCACCAGTTACACTCTCTCGACTTTGAAAAGCTTTCAAAACATTTTCTTAACTAGCCCATTTGTTTAACTGAGGGCTATTTCGTTATTTCAGTAAGAACTACTAACTACACACACACGATATTCTATAAGAAACACTATCGCTGACGTTGATTGTACAATTGACGTTTGCATAAGAACATATGATTAGACACTAGTGTTAATGGTTACTTAAAAGGAGTTGACAAATAATGTGTGACGACAGAGAAACGGACAGAATGATATTACGTGTTGCATGAACTCGATAATCACTCACGGTCTGTTGAGCAATAATAAATCAGCTGATAGTCTGATCACATGCAATGTCCTTACACTCGACAAGTACAACACTCGATTGAGTTCCGTGTACAGAGGAAACATTAGTAGACCTTCAGTTGGTAAGCATATCACTCGTTTACAACGTGCCTGCATTCATACCGTTTGTGGTTCTCCCGCCTAGTCTCCTATGATTATCATTATTACTAATATTACCTTATAACCTTTTCAGTATTGTTTCTTCTTCTAGAATTTTCTACGTCATTGTTGAGGTGGGCGGCAGGCTCTTGGCTGTTATGTTGAGGGGAATGATGCTGATTATGGTATACAGTTATACATGTGTTGGTCATTGTCGGTAGTGTAATGCAAGGCAACTGACCACCGTTGCCTCATAGTTTTTGTTCGACCGAAGCATTTTAGTCGCCGGTGGTTTCAGATCACATTGATAACAGATAACTTTCGTTTTTGCATGCAGTTCCAGATTATGTATATGTATTCTTAAGTTGTTTGTGATCAGTACCATTCTTTTAGGGAATTGTGGTTGCTCCAAAAGAAATCTAAAAACGCCGCTATGTATCCGGAGCCGGCCCACACGTATACAACTTTGCAGCCAGAAAATAATATACTTGTTGGACGATTTTTCGAATGGTGAACACAGTCTGTAAATACCGGTGTTTCACTTTTTCTTGTAAAGTGATTTTATTGGCGTCGGCTAACCTAACTTACTATTGCATCAGTGTAAAAGCGTATTTGTGCTTTTTATTGAAACGTAACCAGTTTGCAACTAGAAACAATCAATCCGTTCTTCGTCAGTGGCTTCCATACTGAATGCTAATCACGTGATTAGTCACACACTAGTCCATTCACGTGATGGTGGATTGTCAGTGTCATATGTACTTTAACACTGGCTGCCTAAATTTATAACATGACACGACTTTTCGACGCAGATTGTGCATTCCACTCCCAAGGTGCCCCAGTAGATACTCTGGGTCAATGAATACTGCCTAGCAGAGCACTGCTTTATCTATGTAGTACAGCTGGCCTAGACTCGTAACACAGCCGACTTCCGTAAGCACGGCCTGCTTCTGGAATAAGTTGAAAACGGTCAATAATCCCCTTCTGAGTCCCCCTTTCTCATGCTTGTCATATACCACGTGTTTTGATCTGTTCACAGTGTGTTCGAATCAACAGAATAAACCATTACCGTTTACCCCTCATTAAGTAGTACGGGTGGCATTTGACCCCTATGTTATGGATCAGGTTTTGTCTCAAAGTTTATGAGATTCTAAGCGATACACTCGACCGGTTAATCCACGGCCGTGCAATCCTTTTCGGCCTTTTGCTCTTCTATGACACTGTTTTACCAAGACACCTATTCCGACTATCTGCGTGATGGGACTTCAAAACCTCTTCAAAGTATTATTTCCTTCGTGTACGATTGTAGCTACTCAGTTGAACACATGGTTAATCTGATAGATATGGTAAACAGTCCAAAACGCCAAGGTAAAATTTGTTTCTGTTTCAAGTGCAGTCAATATCAGACGATCGAACCAAGTGATTTCGCTCGATCTGGCCCAAAGCTGTCCTGTTTCACATTATTCATACCACAAACTATTAAAAGCAGTGTTATAGGGTGTAACTTTATTTTGTTTTTGAAAGCATTGTTATTACATTGCATAACGAAGAAACATGTGGATTTAACTGTGTACTTTAATAATGCACAAAGTACTAGCCAAGTAAATAAATCATCGGCTGTGATGTGTTTGTGTGTTCCTTGAGCCTGATTGCATTTGACTTACTAGAAAGCACCCGGAATACAGCTAAACGGTAACAATCTCATGTCACCACAATCGACACAACTTAAACGTTAAGTTTCCTCATTTACATGACATTCACTGTACTAAATCTATGTTCATCGAAACAACTTGACGGTAAGTCAAAACAGAACCCTTGCGTCCTCACCCACAAAGCAGTAAGTTTCGCATAGTTGTATGATCACATGATTTGACGTTCTCTGTTGTTAGCTGACCAACTGTTTCATCAATCATGTGACAGCTGCTGTTGGTCTCGCTGAAGTGGTCATGTTGTTGGGCAGATACTTAGTTGATAGATAATCACTCATGCTAACAGAATGATCTATAGTCGCTGAATCACCGTAGTTCATTGTAAGCACTTCAATGTGAGAACACTTGTTTGCTCCGTCTTATAACACTGTGGTACATGGGCGTCATTCGAACCCCACTTATGGACTGAATCAGCCTTGTTTAGAAAAGCTGACCCGTAAACTGAACCAACTATATGCAGTAGTTGTTATCAACACTTTTTCATTCAACGAGTCTTTAACAAATTATTGGGCCTCCCTGGTCACCATTTCCCAACATCTGAATTCAACATTTTTTTATGGTACACAAAATTTTATATTCTAATTTGCTCATTCTGACTAGTCTAGGTTCATCAGTAAATCACCAACAGGGCTCATTGTTTTAAGCACCCGTGTTTGCCCCAACTTTAACGTAGCGATCAACCCTATGCAGTATAGGATGGTCATGCATGTTTAAGCAAGCCAGCGTGGTTAGTCCTTCCTTCTTGCTTGTTCACTTCCTTCGTAATAAGAGAAAGACTGTGAAGACGTGTCTGTTTAAGTGTGCAGCATAAGGTTCTAACTATTATGGTGATACTGGCCTATTTATAGAAGGACAGTGCGTATTAATTCTTCTTTCCCGATGACACGGTTTGTCATGACTAACTGTTACGTTACTGCATTCCATAGGCCATGCTACCTCGATAAGTTACACCATAAAAACTCTTCGGAATAAGTCCAATCAGACAGTCAATAAGCTGCCTATGATTTTATCCGTAATGACAGAAAATGTCTTCACTTGCTAATGACGTGTCTTACAATATAGATAATGATCTTTGCTAATTAAATACACATTGTGACTCCTCACTCCACAAAATAAACTTTGCGTCACCCTGTAGATTCGTTCCGAACCCTGGTTTTGATGAGTACACCTTATCGTGATATATTTCGATATTATCTGTTTCTCACAGTTTTCCGTGCGCTATCACCGTCAGTCTTGGCAACTATGGCGGAAGAATAATCAGCACATCAGTCTGTGTGAATACCGCTCGTTAAACAGTGGTACACCTGAACAACCGCATCTGTCCATCTACACAACCTACAGTCAGACCGCCCTGAATTCACAGAGTACTCCGGTTGTGAACACCATAGGTCGGCCGGCATCGTTGCCCCTTCTGCTGGAAAAGCGAACTGTGAGTCGCCTGCAGTCCGCTCGAAAATGTTGATAGATGGTTACAACTAATCAACCCATAAAGTTGCAGTCTATGTCTGTGTGAATTTTAATTAACACTAAACAATCGACTGGACTAGTAGTCATTTTTGAACCGTTCGATAAAACGGATTCAGTTAAGTGCAGTTTAGCATTTGAAAGTACATATTTCATGCACATAGGTGTGGACATTCATTAAAGCACTAATCATCCTTGAAATGTTCACGTGGTCATAATCTATGATCGCGTGTGTGATGGAAGGCAGGTGTTCAGTCACATGTGTGTAGGCAAACACCGCATATTAGCTACACTGTGGAGCATGTCGCATACTGTTTTGCACGTGAATTTCAAGGAATGGTACCGAGTGCATAAGAAGTGCACACAGAATTGAGTCCACAAGTATCAAACAGCGGTTGATATAACACACATGAGAAAATTACCGGATCGTGTTACCTATTCAACAGTCCATCAGACTAAACTATCACTGCCTCAGTTTTTCTAACTACGGTTAGCTAGACTGCGCTCGTCATTCTGTGTGTCTGTACAATCGTGTGAGATAAATATATTAAGTTCAATAATATGCCTAATAGTCTATAAAAGATAGTTTTTTTGTTCTTTAGCTACTTATGTGAAAGGCAATTCAGTCAGCTTCGGTCACACATTAGAAATAAGCATTTGAGAAGCCCATGGAACGTTTAATAAACGAATAAGAGCCATTTCAATAAAAAGTATTCTGATTTTGTTTCGTGATTAGTTTAGTAATCGAAATACAATAATTATGCAGAAAATAACTTGCCATTCAATGTCAGCATATGCAAAGCAGTGCATATTCGTCATGAAAACCGTATGAAAAAATAATTTGGCGACGCAAATTTATTCAGGTCAGTATGCGAACCAGATCTCGGGACTCTAGTGAAAGATTGTTTAACTCTTTCTGCTCACTGTGTGGCCACTGCTAGATGAGTGCAAATAACCTTGAATCTCCTGGACAGAAGCTATGGAACCTTACAGTCTGAAGCGTTTCCAACAATTGTCGCCCCCCATAATTCGTTCACATCTGGAAACGAGCACACAAGTCCGTCGAATGTAACACAAAAAGAATTTGGCCACTGTTGAAAGTATTCGGCGACAGGCTACTGGAAGTATAATGGGCTCGGAATAATTCCCTACCTGAACAGACTGGCAGAATTAGGTTAATTCTCAATTGTTTACAGATACCTCTGGAGCTGTCTCATTTTTGCCAGCAATATATCCCACACCCCGGGTCACTCACTGGCACAGATCCTTCCAGTAAACAAGAGTAAACGAGTACTAAGTCACTAACAAATGTTAAGTTATGAAATCGGTAGGTTGATTTGCACAGAGAGTTCCACAGTTAGGGTCTATTCACAATAGAACGGCATTTTCAACTCTGTGTTCATGTCTGAACTGTTGAAGTGTTTTCCCAATTTACTTGATCGACACATACGTGATGCACAACCTGCACTATAAGTTTCTAACCACCATTTCAACCTAATCTCACAGTCCAATAAATGTGCGTATCTGACGAGATGTTACTTCAGTGTGCTTCAATGCTCACTGCTGATATGATTGTATGCCAACAGGTTCACGGAAGTTTTCTCATTTTCTCCTACTCACTTCTTTACACTTGCAAGCCGCTTAACACAATTTTTCCCCAATCAACACAGAGGTAAAGATGCACAAACAAAGACCCTTCTCTCCCTTATAACAAGCTATGAAACCAACCACTATACGGCGGATTTAACTGTGGACAAATGTTGCCCCACTACATAGATTTGGATTTGTTTGTTTGTTCTATTTGGGTTATTCCGACTACACGTACTTCTTGTAATTTCTTCGTCGCATCACTTAGTTTCTGTGAACAGGTTGAGCAAGGAACATGCTGCGGATGAGTTTATCGCTTTAGTTAATGTGACTAGAAACAAAAGACGTTTTACCAATCTACACTGATTGGATATCAAGAAATATTAGTGACAATCACGAATATGAACGCCATGAATTTATGACGGATTATTATTTTGAACTTCATTCATATTTGATTTATACTTGATTCAAGAATGTGTCTGTGAGAGATCGCACGACGAAATTGAATTTCTCTAGTAAGCTTATGAGCATTTTTCGGTGGAAATATCCAGCAAACTACAATTGCTTACTTAAGCTTTCTTATAGAGGTGCCTGAGAAAACAACCACATCATATAAGTTTAAAGATGCGGCTTCCAAAAATTCTAACATCTGGATTCAATGCTCGCCTCTACATCGAAATTGACCGGCGTCTGTGTAGCCTGATAATCTTTGCCTGAGCAGATCGGACACTTTAGGCAAAGTTTGATATAGCATTAAATTTACGATGGTTTTTGAATCATCCAAGAAAACAGATTCGTTGTATAAGCAAACTAGAGAAGTGTGCATCAAGATAACTGTGTGACTACTGCCAACTGGAGTTTCTTCATACCCACAGGTGTGGTAATCAATCGTATTTCTGTAGACGATTTGGGGAGCTGAATTGGTACCTCTTGTTTGGTGCCTATCAGCAGTAATTCCTGTTTCCAAAAAGAGGACCCGAAGTCTATGTGAAAACCACACGGACATCCGTCGAGTGTTTATTGGGTCCAAGTTATTCACTGGCGTTATATTACTTTAGCTCACTAGGCCCACAGAAGCTCAGATACGTGAAGAACAGACTGGATTGCGGCCCGGTTGTGGGGGCGTTAATCACATTTTAACATTGTGGCGGGTCGTGGGCATCGGCACTACCACAGACAGCCGAAGGCCGTGATCTCTTTAGACCTGAAGAGCGTATGCGATTCGGTTGCTCGTAACATTCTCTGGAACTGTCTTCTTCGCAAGCTAGTACCAGGGGAATACCCGAGTCTGTTGAGATCATTGCAAGTTCACACTGCCAACATAGTGGGGGTTTATTAGCAACTGACTCAGTCGTTCACCACTTCTAGTGGTGTTTGTCAAGGGTGTCCGATTTCTCCCTTCTTGCTCAATTTCGTCATGGACGGCATTCTGGAGAGGTCCACTGAACTTGTAGTTGAGCTTCTTTTTGGCGCTAGATCGATTGACCTGGAGTATGCGGATAACATAGTCTTAATTAACCTCTCTGCGGAGGGCATGCAAACCATGCTGAATGTTGGAACCATTCCAACAGAATAACACCTAGTTTGTACTCACTATCGGAAACCAATCGACAATGCACAATAAGGATTCAGCGCATTGCCCCTCGTTTATTCGCATCGACCCTGGAGAACAGTGTACAGACAAAACGCATCAAGCTAGCGAGGCACAGAGCAAGTTGTGTTCTTGACCAGGGGACGGATATTACAAAAAAGACAGCTTGATCAAAACAAAAATAGGTGGAAAGCCGAAATCATCGAAAATATACAAGTGAATGCGACCATCAAAAATATCATTTATTATAGTCGTTACATGAAGAATGTGAATGACCGGGCTGGTTTGTATGGACTGTGCTTCCCACCTTCAAGGTGCAAAAGGGTGCTTTAAGACTCCAGTCTAAGAGCAACGTTCTTCTTTGCAGGTAATCCGCTTGAGAACGTGGACAGTTTCACGTACTCAGGTTGCATTATCTCGTAGGCCCGTAATATTGCTGATAAAATGTTAACGAGAATATCAAATGTACGAGTTGCTTTTGCCAACGTGCGTCATTTGTAGCGTTGATAAAACTTCTGGTTGTCGCTGAAAAGAAGAGTATATAAAGCTTATGCATGTTGTGTTTCGGTCTATGGTTCGGAAACATGACCTGTTCGCAACGAAGATGTCAACCGAATTGCTGTTTTTGACCATCGATTTCTCTGCCACTTCACCGGCGCGTATTCCGGAACGCTGGAGATGCGCGATCAATTGGTCAACCATCTACTTCGCACAGCTTGCGACGGTTAGGTCAAGTACTCTGCATGCCAGCTGACCGTTTACCGTACCGAGTCTTATATACTGAGATCAGCAACAGCTTAGCAAGAACATGTGGTCACAAAATATGTGGACTGTAACTGTCCCATTAACGAAAGTGGGTAAGTGTCGTCGGGCTGGCTGGGGTTTTGAGATCATTCAGATTGCTGGTTAAAAAGGTTATCCGAGATGGCGGTGTGTCGCAATGAACTGAGTTACTGAATCCATACCACTTCGCGGTTCTTCTACATAAAATCTTTTTGTAAATATTATGGTTAATATCTCATAAAATTTTAAACAAAGTTCCCTCTAACAAGATATCACACACCAATGTTGATGTAAGGGTTGGCCAGAGTCAGAGTACAAAATGGTTAGGCTCATGTCTATGATGATGAAGATGATGTTGATGATGATGATGATGATGATGATGATGATTGTGTTAATCCATCTGCCTACTTCCATTTGCACAATAGCCGCTAAGCACCAAATTACATTCAGATTAATTGTATGCAGTAACTGCATTTGAAATCTACTAATTCTAACAAATGTGGAAGTTTTATCTGTTATTATTACTGGCGACGTGAGCAGAGCTCTCCTTGGTTTGTCAATCAGTTGGCAGCCGAATATTTTTATAGAGATTACTCTACACAGACTGCCGCAGATTCCTTCCCGGCAGATAAATCGGAAGACGACGGTGATGGGATCCAATTAACGATATCAATTTACGGATGCTAACTGGTTTGTATCGTAGATAGCTTGCTATTTTAAGATATGGGAAACGTGCTTCTACGCCATTATTTCTTTGTCAATTTTACCCCTTTTTAAGACAGTTGCACATAAAATGAAAAATCGAGATACAGATAAACCGCATATTGTTTTATACTCAATTCCTATGGTTCCTGTTTACAACCATTTGGGCTCCATTTCTTCACCAAAAATTACTCTCTGATCCACATTGGATATGAAATAATCATTTCAGTCTACATAACGACATGGACTGTAAGCGTGAACTGTAAATGGATAGCGTCTAAGATTGTCCTCAGATCCCCGAGTGTATTTTAAGAGATTTCGATTTCAGATTACACTTCGTTTGATCACTAGCTGTTCATACCACATGACAGTAGGGAGAGGTGAGCCTAGTTGACATTACAGGAAGTTGCCTTACGAGCATCATGAAAATTGTACAGCATGTTTTTGGATAATAACCTTAAAGTTAGGCTGATGTAGCTCAAGACAATCTGATGGTATGTTGTAATCGGTTTTTCAGTCTTTCAACATTAGCCTGCACTATTCTGCCTATGGTTTATAGTTTGAATTCAAACATGTTGTCAAACTCATTTGAGAACGTAAAAACGGAATGTTTTCAGTTTTAGGGAAACTCAAAAATGATATTTGTTCAATTGACTTTCTACCACAATGTCCATTTCTTGCTTTTTTAGTTTGCATTTAACGCTTTTTAAAATCTAGTGAATGTGGATCAATGCAGTTTGTTGCGCGGTACTGATG
>LUCH01004733.1:35629-53581 GCA_013368495.1 Paragonimus heterotremus | reverse complement strand
AATATATATATATATATATTATTGCGCTTAAAATACTTCTCCTTATTGCCTATGTTTTGTCAGCTTAAGATTTTACCTCAGGCCTACTTGTTTACTACTACGTCATGTGTTTACTACCAGGCCTGCATACTTTGTTTGAACTCTTAATCACAGAGTAGACGGAGACGAAGATCAAACTTTAATTGTGTTAATTTCGCAGAAACTGATTTCTTGTTTGTTTAGAACTAACTCGGCTATTGTCTGAATAATTCATTACAGTTGGTCATTCCAAACCGAGGAAGAAGCCCCCATGTTGAGTGTATCAGTTTGATTTTATCTGACTGATTCTGTATATATTATCTTCATTACATGACTGTGTAATTTTGAGCCAGTGAAATGAAGGTGACCTTAATAAAACGAACACCAAATGGAGGAAAACTAAGTAGTTCAGCGACATACATTTGGAACACTTGTACACGGGAGGAGCACGCGTTGTAAAGGGCAGGTGAGAAGTTTGTCCAACTTCGGTATGTCAGTAATTATAATTGAAAACTCATAAGCTTAAGTGGGCTCTGATCTATAGGATATGTCTGACAAGTGTGGCTCTGTATATACTTTATGCACTTCAGCTAAGTCTGGCCGAAGCTACCCAGTAATAGTCAGAATAACATTAACTGAACGGTAATGATAAGCAAATGATGTCGTCAAATTTCTCTGTCTGGCAAATCACGTCAGGGAATTGCTAACACACTGTAATCAAATAGGAACTTCATCCAATAGACCGTAAGTACGATGGCTTGTTCTTGATATATCTGAGTAGATATCAACAACTACCGCTTGCCTACATGCACTTATTGTGTGTATGTGTGTGTGTCAGGGCACTGTACGCTGACGTTCAAACTGGTATACGCCATAACGTATTTTGCCTGTGTTCATCGTCCGCTGCGTATTTGATGTGGACGACACTAACAACGAGGGGTAGTGCTTACATACTTCTTTATCCACACTGTTCCTAGTAATGAAGAATTGGCAATGCTCGTGCCCAAATATAATCGATGAAACAATACATCCAAACCCTTTCCATTAGTTGTGTTGAAATCTGTGCTAAGTGACCGCTTTGTATTGAATCGTCACCTTGGTTACGCGCTCAGTCGCTTGGCCCAAACCGAGAAATCAGAAGAGACACGGCGAGACGAGACGAGACAAACTAAAGCCACAGAAGCTCTAGATTTATGGGACAAAACGATTTCTATAGATGTTCGACAGACAAAGCGAATCAAATGAAACAATCATATATGGCAGTCGCGGAGTCAGAATAAATCACGTTACAGGGGTCGTCAGAAGGCGACGCGAGTAAATCACTGTTCAGATAGCACGCAGGCGTTCGACCGGACACCTACAATCTGATTGGCTGAATGGGACTATACCACCATCCTCGACCATACCATTCGAGCTAGGCCGGTCGATCGATGTAGCGTGACTCGTCCTGGCTGTCTCGTTAGGAGATGCGCCTCCTAACACATAACTATATTGTAAATCGATACAACCCCTTTGGTTTATCATCGTATTTTCCTGGTTGGATGTTCCACCTTTTTAGCTTGTGTTCCGGATCACTGTAACACTGCTTTATCTTGCAAGGTTTAGTGTTGATTTGAACTACCTCGAAAACAAAACATCAAAGTAAGAATCGCTTCCTCCTCCAGCAAGAAACAGTAGAATATTTTATTATTTGACACCTCTGGCTGTAGAAAACAAACGACAAAGCGTACTAATCACTGCAGTCTTACTCCTTGCATATGTATTTAAACTGCGAAACATATTCGAATGGTGAGTAGCACGCAATAAGTCAACCAATCTGTCAACCTCCAGAGTTATACACCCATAAATTTGTTCACCGTCCATGTTCCAATTTCTTATCTGAACCGCTAGGCATGACTCTTATAGACAGCTCAGGAGTAGAAAAAAATTTAAAGTGAATGGTAGAAATGCAGAAACTCTAAAAACAAGCAAACAGCAAATGAAGGACCTTCAATTATCTGTCATGTGTGCCCTAGTGTATGCTATCCCTAGTACTATCATTAACACGTTCCCCACCAGTTGAGAACAGGACGACTTTGGAGTTCACATGATTACTGAGTCACACAGTTTGCAGTCTCCAAGAAATTTATAGGACAGGAAAAATTGAGCAAAAGGAGAAATCTAGAAAAAAGAAGTAGCTAACAAACGTCGGGAGGAAGTAAATGGACCGTTAACACCTCTACCTGGGTAACCACGGACATTGCTAGCGTACCGGGTATAAAATTCACAGTACCCACGCCATTCTCTTATGTTTCATGCTGGCGCTGACTGAACTACGTGCGAATTCATCGGAGAATGTCTCCCGGCAGTTCGATAGTGGGACTCATTTATCAGGCTCAATGATGGCGAATATCAGGTCCACACTGTCTGTTGTGTTATTGTACCGTCCAGAAATGTTCTTTCCTGACTTGATTTTTTATGACTGAAGTAGTCTGTTTGGAGTTTTGACTTTACTCACATCGTTTCCGTTTCAGATTCCCTACAACCGGGTAAATCAAAACAGAAGACATGCCAACACTGTTTACTGGCGAACTAACGCAGCCTAAACCTGTGCAAATTCGGCAGTAATCACCGCTAATCGTGTAAGTGGGTGATTATAAATTAATTTTGACAGAATTCCCTAGTGATATAAAATAAGAAGCGAGTGGTTACATTTTAAAATTCATGCAGTGAGAGAGTACATACAGAACACCAGCCATCCTGATAATAAGCTAAAACATTTATGGTAATAAACACATGTACCGGAGGCGCTTTTCCACAGATGAAGAATTGTCTCGACGAGCGCACATCATAACGAATAATAGAGATGGGGACAAGGAAAGAGTGACGCCAGAATTCGGTTTACACCAAGTTAGTAGAGAAACAAGTCTCAAATTGTTCTTTGAACACGGACAACTGCACAAGGAAACATTACATAATACATCCGCCTACCGTAGGCGTGCGATGTGTATGTCGGAGGCGTTCCATTAGGTTACCTTGAGGGTTACTAAACATTTCGAAATAACAAAGCAGCTTACATGAAAGACTCGTCTGCATCACTTCAGTGGGGATAACACTCTCAGTATATGTTCGTCGTTCGTGATTTGCTAAAACAAACGTTAAGAGTTGTTTCAGAGACGATTAAACGAGCAAGCGCCATATTATGCCAAAAGTGTGTATAAATACGACCTTCATTAAACAAGATGCTGTTCTGTAGTATTCTGGTACAAGTCAGAAACTGCACGACAAAGCTCGTTTAGTGTAGGAAATTAATAAATTCCACTATTACCTTCTCAAGTTTACAATTCATTGAGTTACATATGTAATTTTTAAATAGCACGTTTTAAGAAGAACTCTTGTTTTGGCTTTGTCCATTTATACCTAGTGCCGTATTTTGATTACTTGTCAGCCACTGAGGCATTTGTACATACGCAACAATGGCTGAGCCATGCTGTCAGTCGCTTAAAAAAACTTATTCCCCAGTCAGCCTTTGTGCAAAACCTAGGTCACACGCACCTAACCTATTGGTGACTAGAATGTCGAGGTAGTAGCCTTCGGCACACTTGATGATGCACGACCCTGTGCTTCATACCGATTGTAACCAAAGTGCGTCCGCTGAGATGTGTACACATCTTTAACTACTTACAAATGATTAGTAGGAGAACATTAAGTTGCCAAATCACACCCACGTTTACTTAGACGGTAGACATATTCCAGTTCTTTGATGATGCTAGCTGTGAGGAAGGAGTGTTGTATTAGATTTATATTCAGCACGTTGGATCATTTAGTTGGCCAAATTGAATTTTAAAATAATGGGCGTACCACGAAAGTGGCTCACCCATTACACATAGCTGCGAAAACGGTATCTAAATCGTGGGAGCCGTTATCGAATGATTTCCAATGATCTATGTTATGAGGTAGACATTTCAGCAGCCGTTGGAAAGATTAACCAAAATGTGAAAACATCCGTTCCGTTGTTGTGGGTTCCATGTTGTTAATGAGTATGCGCGATTCTGTAGTGACCAGCGATCGTGTGGCTTCTCTAAAGATCCCGGCTTCAAACGTGTTTTCCTGCTCGTCTGTACTGTACGCATGATTCTGTGTACGTCTGCTATAGGAGGCCTGATATAAACTCAGTGCCACTTTCTTCAGTCGTGAAACTGATTTCACAAGGCGAATGCTTGCTCTTTCCTTAACGACTCATTTATTATTTCATTCTTCAAGATCGTTTAACCCGAACCTCTTCGGGCGTTATTTAACACACTCGAAGGTTTTCGTTTGGCATGCTTTTGAGTGCCGCCGGGTGGGCCGTAGCCCATCTCACGCTTCTTTCCTTTCTCCTCTTGGTTGCTGCTGTTGGTTCAAGACTAGGCTAGAGCTAACTATTTATCATATTTCCAAACATTGCTGGAAATATACGTTTTCTTTCCAAACCCCACTGTGTTCTCTAGTTCGATGCCTGTTGGGACTACGTTACGATTGCTCTTTAAGAAGGGAGATCGTTTTTAATTTGACAGGCTCAGCTAGTAGCATAGATATCCTACTGGATAATTCCAACTCGTTCGCAGAAAACTGAACAGTTTCTATTATGCTAGTAACGGTAGACTAGTTTCATAGTAAAAAGACTTCATCCAAGTCAAAAAATGTTATTGTGGCAAAACTGTTGTCATCACATTAATGTTAAAACCGCTTTGTCTTTTCCGCCACAAGCCAACACCCCGGACCGCAAATCACCTTTTCATCCACCATAAAAACTTCATTGCTATACGCTTGTAAATCGCAGACAGGACAGTGAACACTCAGCCGACAAGTTATATATATATATACCTCTTATATATGAGTTTTAATACGGTTCCTCTAAAAAGAAAGCGAAGGATTTAAGATTACATTACGCTGCTCTACAACAAAAAGGGTACTGTGAGAACTTTCCCACAAAGTCTCACTCCATATACGATGAGTTATGCAACGGCGATAATTCAGAGCACAACAAACAGCAGAGTACTCTATATATTGCCACGACCGAGGAACAAGAAAATGTACAGCCAGTAGGCGTCCTGCGTGTAGCGCATGGAACGGAAAAATGGAGAAGTTCTTCACTAGCGGAAATAAGGCATACAATTGGGTTAAACAAACATGTCTCCTCAGGATTTATCAAGTGGTACAACAAAATATCAACAAAAAATAAGCTGTTCTAGGAGGTCGTTACAGTACGCTTTGCGAGAAGAATTCCAGTGTTACTACTATAGAAGACCACAACCTATTTACATCATCTGGTGGACCAGCCCTAAGCATAGTCAACAAAACATATGCTCAGGAATCGTCTTCTTTATAACCGAGTTAAAAGCAAAAAACAGAAGCAACCAACTGCCATTTGTCTTATTCATACCGACTGGTCATCTCTGTCATGCATGTGGAACACGTAAAAAGTGTACCGACTTCTACAGATGTTAAAGATAAATTAATATATTATAGGGGACTCAAGGTCTTGCGGACGATTTCTGGATCAAAACAAGCAAACTAATATCCACGCTCAGATTGGTTTCATTTTTCCAAGTGTGCTTTCAGTCGACGAGTAATATAATTTAGTTTATCCAGCCAAACATACAGGATAGTATAGAATGCAGAATCAGACATGTACCTCTGATTTGGTCGGTCCGTCACAGAGTAGTAGTGGACGGCTCCCTGCGAGTAACTGACGGAATGGTCACTGGTTTGCCGCATATACCCACGAGCCTAGTTTTGACATTCTTGATCTGTATCCACTTAAGTTCCATGGATTCCGCGGTGATTTAATCCTTAAACACTTCTTCTTTGGCACAGGACTGATGCAGCAGTTCTTCACCTCAGTAGTAGATAACAGTCAAAAAAGCCACAATACGAAGCTACACAATTCTCAGAAGACTCAACAGACAATCCAAAAGATAGCTTCAAAATCTTCATGCACTCAGAACCAATAATAGACGGACCAGAATTAATAACACGAAATGAACATGTAGAGGTGACGGACTGTGTACGTCTGAGTGAAAGTTTACAGTTACATTAAATAGGTGGAGCATGTCCAGTAATAACTCGAACAGAAACACCAGCAATCAACAGAAATAAAGGATCTAACACTACCTTTGTCAACATTGAAGGAGTGTTTGAGGCCACCGTTAACAATAAATGATTGTGTTACGTGGTGCGTAGAATCATGGATGACTTCGCATCTCTAAGGAAGTGTGCACTAAACACGTCTCTGGACTACAACGGTTTGACTGTGACATACCTCAAAACATTCTTGACTTTTGGAATTGCAGAATGGAAAGGTAAGTTTATAATTTTATGATAACAGGGCTCACAATTGCCTCAGTACTGGGCAGAATTCGGCTTGGAATGATGTGATTCAACCACTGTATTTCCTTGATGAGGTACCTTTTTGAAATGCGGTTGTTGTTGATGTGCTCGCTTTTCAGCATAGTTAGCACTGTATACCACAGTTCATTTTTCACTCACCGTGGCCTCAGCGTCATTAGCTTGTTCAAAGAGAGCGCTGGCACATAGGGAAGATAGATCACTCAATAAGAATAACTCTGCTGAAGAACAGCGGCACTGATTCCTGAAAGTAATCCATCTATTAGCTGAATCTACAGTTGATCACCGGAATTACATCCTGCTGTCAGAGGAGAAACGCACCGATTTCCTGATTTCCTTTTGTCATTAAACTATGAAATTTCGCTCTTTCCGCAACTTCATAGTGGATAAGCCTAACATGTCTTAATAGCAAATGCTTGAAAGAAGCTTAGAGAAATGAAAAAGACCGATCTGGAAACGCAAGATTTTTAGCCGAAGCATACAAATCTTTGTCAATGGCCGTGAGGGATTGCGGTGTTTTCTCCCCCTCTTCGATATATTTACGAGTAATGCAACAACCGTCAGAGCGTTTCAAACACTCTTCGAATGCCCATGAACCTGTGTGGGTGTTCAGATTTTCTGGGCTGCAATATTCACAGCGAAGATTACACTGACCGCGGTATTAGTTGTGGTAGTAGGAAATACTCAACAGTAACCAGAAGTGTACTTAGCTCAAACTGAGAGTTGGTTACTACGCGGAAGTAACAATAAAGCACGTAAGCCAACGAAATTATAATAGATTTAGTATATGAAGAACGTCTTCATTCATGCAGTAAATATAAAGAAACAATTTTTGGCTGTGAATAACACTCAACACAGTTTTGTACACCTGAAATATTTTGGACAAAAAAGGTAAAAACTCATGCGTATGTCTCACACGACCAAACCACGGCTTAGTGTTTTTAAATTTACATCAAAATATGCCGCTGCAAATACTAAGAATGAATCGCTCTTAATCAAAACAGTGGAAGAAAACATGCCTATTTTAACGATTATGAGGGTTGGACAACGAGAGATATTAAAAATCGACGGAAACCGGCTCAAAGATAAAGGCTAAATTCACAGTACCACGTAAAATTACAAACAAGAAAAGCTAAGGCAAAGCGTGAAAAATCAATGCATAATCATATGAAAATAAAAATCCCCTACTACTATTGATGAGTAATGAAAATAACGGTGAAAAAGTGAGTGATTTGTGTGATTTGAACTTGCACAGAAGTCTTGATCGAGGGCTGATCGATTGGAGTTAAGAGATAGTTACTGTGTTTGCTCACTAACCGATCGAGCAACGTGAACATGAGTACGGACAAGCGACAGCGGTTAAGCGTTCACACGCGATGATAATTCGGTCGTGCCTAATGTGAGGTGACTGGCGCGGGGCAGTGGTGAACACGGTTGCCTGATCCAGAACATGGCCGCAGTTCTGGTGTCGGCAGTGGTGTGGATATGCAGCACTGACGAGCTGCCATAATCAGAGCGAAACTGCAGTCTGGTGCTTCTGCTATTCTAAAGGTTGCGACTTGTATCTAGTCGACTAATTAATCGGAATAAACCAGCATCTAGCGCTGTGGAACTCGGTGTATTATGTCGTACCCTGACCTGCTTTTTGCTTCCCTTCCTTTGAGATCAGCCTATCTGTGACATCTCACATTGTCTCTTTCTAATTACTTGTAACTGTAAAGAAATTTAAGTAGGCAGAAGCTACAGGTGCTTGAGTTCACGAGTCGAGAATCATTTGCCGGAATAGATGCATATCTCAGTGTTACATGATAACAGGATTGTCGTTGAAATACACAAATATGCAGTATTTGCATTTGCGGGATACGTCCAGACTAGTGGTTACGTTATCTACCCAATGTTGCATTCAGAATCAAATTACTTCACTCCAATACAAGATTCCTGTTGTTTGTTGAGGAGGTCGCAGTCCGTCGACTGAGGCGCAACCAGTGTTTTGAAAAACAGTTGCGCGTGAACTAGATCCCTCCCTGAGCTTAATGATCCTTCTTAACCCGTGGACTGATCATCCATTTTACCCCTCCTAACTGTTCTATAAAGGAAACCAGTTTCGTGTTATTCGTACTGACTTGTCAATGCGAAACGCATGCATCTGCTAGTGTTCGCGTCCTATTTGTTTTGTTGGAACTAGTGATTTTAGTTTTCAACCCCACCCAGTCTTATCTATTGTTGTTTCTGTCGTTGGTTCGAATACAGATGAAGCCCAGATTTTTAACAACTGGGTCTCATCTGAATCTATCTACATCTACCAACGTTCGTCTTCCAACTGATTTGTTAAAATTACTGAATGGATGTAACTGTTTCAGATTTTGGCATTCACATGGAGTGTAACTGTAAATGCTACTCTTAGCACAACTGAGTTGAAGCTAACTTAACTTGTTAACAATAAACAAATCATGTTAATAGTCCCATCGCAGGAAACAGTTTTTTTTAATGTGGGAACAGCGCTCATAGAAGACAATACATAAGTGCAGTGAAGTCTAATTTTAAGCAAGCAGTTCAACTTGTCTGAAACGAGTATACGAAGGGTAGAGAATCTGAGAACAGAGGCAGCGTACAATTCAAATTAACATACACTAATCGCGTTCGACCCTCCAGTCGAATCGTCGTTCGTTTTCATTCTAGCACACACACAATAACAAATTCGATTGACTCACAGTTCACTATTTATTCAGTTTCCTTGTCAGAACCCTCCCAATCTTAACGTGGGAATTCAGAGTCATACAAATATTTCTGTTCTCGTTAAACAGCAAAATGAACGGGTTGTTTTGTCTGATACTGCTGAATTATAGTGAGAGCATATGTGTCGCTCAAAACCTAGGTTATTGACTTTAATAAAGATGAACAATTTTCTGATCATAATGCTGTACCAAACAATTTGAAATTGACATAAACTTGTAACCAGATGTGAATCTTATCATGAACTGTTTAGTGAAGTTGACACATGCCACTTATTTTTTGGAAGTAAATAGCCATCTTGTCGATAAACAGCGTAGCCCTAAAAACTTTAATGACAGTGTAAGTTCAACAGCAAACGAAAAGTTTAGTGTAGAGGAAGCTGAGACCGTTCCTCAACAATTGCATATTCTATGAAAATTTACGAGTTATTTATTATGAAGGTTAATAATATTACAATATATATTTTCATACCAGATGAAGTACCTTTCTCAAGGAAGCTGGACTAATGGAACATTCTCCAACCTGACTAAGGTCGGCATACACTCAGGTGCGATTATTTACGACGCGATCGTGAACGATGCAACATTCACTGACCCACAGCCTTACGAAATGTTGTGCCCAGCGAATGTACAACTAAGCGGCCAAAACCAACAGTGTGCTAAGAGTGTTCACCATCGGAATTTGACAACAAATTGTTGTAAGTTTCAACCCATTGATTTTGTTTAGATAATATTTGATGTGGAAGAATACGTATAATATACATGTGTTGACTCATTGCAACCTGAAATGAAAACATGTGATCAGTTCATCACATTATATCGCTTAGACAAAACCATTATGAAGTTAGTGACAGTAGGATGATTCGTGTATTGATATGAGGTTTATTTCACACCATTGATAATATGTCCAAATCATACAGTTCGATTTATTGTTGACCATATTCTACCATGTTTCCGATCGGGTTCTTAAGTGGTACTTAATTCGAAGCCATGTTCACGTTGTGACAGAAGTGTTCGAGGTTACGTTTGCTCAAATCACATTAAACTGAAACTAGTTTTGGCTACTCCTTATTTAACCAACTGAACGACTGTGTACTGTGACAGGTTTAACACACTCAATTCAGCCACTTTGAACGGCTTCTTCGTCACTGTCAGTTGTTCTACAAGCGTTAGAGCGGAACAGTTTTGCTGTTGCTTTGAATTTGTGACATTCCTTGCTATAATCTAAAATATTCTACACAAAAGTACACCCGGCGCACTTTGATCAGCCAACTAGTTTGTTCATAGAAACATTGAAATTTTCTGTATAAAGACAGTTTATAATACGACCACAAACCTGACGATGTTGTATGTGTCGGGAAGTTGCCAATTTCCCGAAAACATTGTGTGACCACAAGTGACAAATTTCACTTGTAAGTCACCTTTACCTCTGTCACGAACGGGTTTGTGACCATGTTGTCTTCGGATTAAGTGACATAAAGTAGCTCTGTCCGGAGGCCAATCTTTTCTCTGTGTTCGTTCATTAGCCTCAAGTGGTTAGGTTGACCGGGAAGATACGTATTAATCGTGCATATTTCGTAGTCATTGATTCAGAACCGTTGAGCGTCGTTCCGTTATCTACCGTTTCACTAACCGTTATTCTGTTGTCTGTTTACGTGCTCGTAGTCCATATATCAAGTTACAATAGTATTGTTAGGAGGCAAATTCATCAAAACAATCTAATCAGGACATCGGTGACGGCTGAGGAAATCAGTCCTCATTGCAAACCAGTCAGAGCCTCGGTGACGGCTGACGAAATCAGAAAAAACACTGAGGGGCACGTCGGACCAACTAGCAAGAGACGTGCAAGTGAGCGTGAGTGTCGCGCCAGGACGGTACGTGCAAGTGAGCATGAGTGTCGTGCCAGGACGATACGTGCAAGTGAGCGTGGGTGTCGCGACAGGAGGATACGTGCAAGTTAGCGTGGGTGTCACGCTAGCCCGAGAACTAACGCCTATGGAATTGACCTTACTTGGCCACTTGGCAGCGAAGTGGCCTAAACAAGCAGACAGTGAATCAACAAGTAAATGGCCATATTTGGCCACTAGTTCATGGTTATATATTTACAAGCATTTTATTCGTTTATCGAACTGGTATTTGGCAATACAACGTGTTTGTCCGCAATCGTGTTCTTCTTGTCTCTGCGCAATTAGACTGGGTGAAGCCGCATAGCAGGGACCCAGGTCAAGCAGTCAAACCGTATTAGAACGTTTGGCAAGGAAAAGGCGCGTTACATCAGCTATTACAACAGATTTAGGAAGCGTGTTTCTCACTGGACATAACTTAACACTGGCAGAACACTTCCGGCTACTCATCTCCTACATCAACCTCGATAAATGACCACGGAGACAAATATTCATATTGGTAGCTAGAAAATGCTTTAGAGGTTGTGAAGAGGGACACTTCATTTTCCATACTCAAATATCTGCGTCGTCTGTGCCTAAGGTCGTAAGTCCTCATGTAGTAAGAGTAGGTCAATAAAGCACGATCCTCACTGTTCAACACACATACGCTCACGCCTATCAGCCGGAATTCTAGTTTTGAACACAACGGCGGTTTACACCCACACGTTACGTGAACTTCTGTCTGGTTCGTGTGTGCGTGGCTCACATCTTCTATCCTACGTTTTTCGCACAACTTTACTCGCCCCACGGTCCGACTTTGTTGGGCGGTGGCTTGTCCGGCTGCCCGTGTTGTCCGCAATCCGCTCGTTGGACGTATCTTATCCCAATGGTGAAGTTCTCCGCTGTATTGGAATACCTACGACTCAAATTCAGTAATCCATCGAGCTAATATTATAAATTTTTGTTCACGTTGGATGAACATACATTCTCATAACGTAGAACGTAGTTTTGTGTTGCTCAATTAATGGTCGTGCAAATACTTCCTCAAGACTGGATCAGCTCAACTCCGTATGCTATTCCAAAATTAGACGCTACCGCAACTCACATGTTAAGACTGACATAACTTCTCGTGTATCGACACTGCTGCTCTCTTGTCACGACCTGCTTACACAAACTGATTGTGGAGCACTGGTGATTAGATTTTAGAAATAACAAGTGAGTATTCATCACGTTTGCCTTGAACGAAAGATTGAGATGATGATAAACCTTGAGAAATGTTTCCTGATGATCATCACACCATAATTCGACAAATTCATAGATTTTAGACGATCCCGATTTACTTGCACGGCGATACAAACATCTTGAGGGGAAAATGTATTAACACTTAATTTCGATTTTTGATGGTTTTCACTGTCGTGATTTGAAACTCAAATAAAACAGCGCATAAGCTAACACTTAGAACTTAGGGGAAAATTCACTAGAACTGGAAGTTCGAATCAAGTCCATTCAGATTATACCAACACCGGTGAACTGAAGCCAATTACTTCACCCAGCAGTGATGATGATAAGTTGCTCGAATGGTCTGCTGATCGGATACAATCAACTTCAATCTCCTATTTGGTTAGCGTCAGATGAAGTGATAAATTACACAAAACATTTGGTTCCTAACAATACATTATTTACACGAGCAATTTAGAACAAGTGACCAAGAATAGTTGGGAGTATTCCACACACACACACACTGTATGTTACAAAAATTCGCAGTAATTATAGCACTGTGCAAAATTTAGGTTCATTGCTTCACCAATAATAATGTGCTTCTCGCACACGCGATTTCCAGAGCTCAGTGTCATTGAACCTATTACGGATGACTTCTGCGATAAAGTAAGCCAACTATCCGAAACTCTTCCATTTGCACATCAGTACATTTCAGTCGAACGCCCCCAGTCCATACTTTGATTATCAAACATACAATCTGCACATACTGTAGACAGTTTACTAATCAGCTTGTTCAATCTTCCACTTGCAAACGGCTTTCAATTAGTGGTCCTTACAACGTTATGAAGAAAATATTTGTACGAAACTTAATTTGAACCATGTAGTTTGAAATAAAACACTGATTGTACTGATAATACGCTGCTGTTATATTCTTCCATGTTACAAGAAACGCAAATCACATGATTGAAGCATGTGGTCTCAAGAAGCGGAGCACGCGAACATGTTTTGGAAAGGTTATCGGAGAATATCACATTCTACTCAAGAATTCAGTTGAACGCAACAGGTGGCAGCATTATCGCCCATGCATCAATGTGACCAACAAGAGAAACGCAAGTTGCTCCTACAACGCCTATTGGGTGAGATAATTGACATCATTATCTTATCTTTCACGCGTGCTTCCGACATTGTTTCGATTGCTCAAAATACCACGTTCTTTTGAATCACAAAATCCGATGTGAACGTTTTTTTATAACCTGTCGTTGACATTCTATTCAGACAGACACAGAGTGTGCAATTGTTTTGCTTGCTGTGTTTAGAATGAATGAAAAATGTTTCCTAATCACAACCTATGAAATTTTTGTCAGACCCTCTTGATATATATACGATGAACGCGCGTCTGGAGAGTAGGATGGAGCGTGGTAAAATAAAACAAACGATAATATCTGATTGGAAATCACTTCAATCCGTGTCATCAAAATTGATACTACTGCACTACGGTCAGTAGATTCAGTCGAACGGATCAATTAAAATTTGTCTGCTCCATCCATAAACCAATGGAAATTTACTGCATTTCTCCGTATTTGATGTGGATCGATGCTGACCGTTTTGTACAACGAGCTAAGGAGGTGCAATTAATGTTGACAGAATAAGCGTATAATAATGACACAGCTCTACTCATCCATGCATTTTTCACTGACTCATCCTTATAAGATTTGCAACGACAAGAGTCGGCCTTTTATCGGAAAATTAACGAGATAGGGTCATTCTAGTCTTTGATTCTTCCGGTTTGTTAAAGCGGTCCCAGTCAATCGATTGAAGTTGACCGTGTGCGTGTTCAAAAACAACTGTTCTAGCATGTGTCACTAACTACTGTTGTATAACAGGCAGTTGCATTGTGAGTAGTATCCTACTCACGAGTAGTATATTACCCACAGGCGACATTCAGGAACAAAAGAGCAAGCTCCGAACGCCAGGAAGACGACGGACAAGAATAGACTATCGGAATAGTGTATACGCTCTATGGAAGAAGTTTCACCAAGGGGAATGACAACGTACTACCACCCAATGTATGTGAATGCATGTCTGACGTGCAAATGAGTGTACGCGTTTGTGGTCTGCCTTTTGACATGAACTATACAGAAGTTTGCACAATAAACGAATTCTCAGGCCAAGTGTCTTTTGCGGTCACAATACTACTATTAGTAATCCACCGACTGACAACCCACAATACACACACCAATTTGCTCGGCTTAGCTACCAGTTTGTGTCAATGTAAGTTTGGTGTTGACGAGTTATTATGAAATCCGTGTACGTGCAATGGTCCAGTGTGAATTACTGAATAGCCGAAGTAAATGAGGGATACTGTACTGAACTAGCAGTGGCAATAAAATGAACGAACACAACAGAAGAGTTACAGAGTTCGAGCAAGTTACGGTAATCAAAGATTTGGACTCACGGAAAGTGTTCACAAGTATTCGGGAAGACCATTGCAATATTCTAAGTTAACGTTATCAGAGAAGCACGCATGTTGCAGAGTTAAGCTGGACGGTTGAAGTGTAACAGGAGTTGCGATTATGTTCGTGGCATGAAGGAAGTGAACAATTGGGTGTGGTGCGGTCACCAGGGTGCAACAAAGCTACAGATGAACAAGAGTAGATCGACAGAAAGAGAAAGAGTAGGTCGACAGAACGATGTAGAATTGAACGCGGAATACCTATGGGAGTATCACACACAAAGAGGAAGTTGGAAAATTGCTAGAGAAAACAAGAACATTGGAAAAGTGAGATACAAATGAATGGTAAGTCAAACTCTGACCACTGAGTTCCAGCAATTTCTTCGAGGCTTATGCCTTGCGGTCCAGAAAATGTGCTAACACATTCTTGAGATCGGATGTCCGTTGTAAATTGTGCAATGAAATCGATGTATCGAATTTCTCGAGGAGAATATTCATCACATTTCAAGGTGAATAGTGAAGGCTTATGGTACGTTAAAACAGTGAAGCTCCTTCTTTCCAATAAATAACGAAAATGTCTAATGGACAAGTAGACGGCAAGCAGCTCACGACCAAATGTGTTATAATTGACTTGCACGGACAATAACTTCTGGAAAAAAATGAAACTGACTGTAATTCACTATGGACACATTGCTGAAGCACTGCACCGACAGCATGAGTGGATGCATCGGTTGGAAGAACCATATGAGCAGTCGGCAACGGGTTGAAATGATCGGGATTCGTTACGTCACCGAGTGTTCTGTTTACGTCGCTGAACGCCTGGTGCGCCTCAGGACTTGAAATAGCATCTTTTCTAGGAACAAGGAGTATATTGGTTAGTGGCTTCAGAAGTTATGAGCCTTGATGAATAAAACGACGGTACTAATTAACAATTTGGACGACCTGTGGAAATTTCTTAGTGGAAGTGAGGTAGAGATATTACTGCAGCGTTTGTACCTTGATGTCTAAAGGCTTGATGTCACTTGAGTCTACAATACGTCCGGGGAAACGCCAAAAGCACACTTCGCCAAATTGATGGAGATCCCGTATTCATTCGAACGTTTTAGCATAACATGAAGATGTGTTTTATGCTAATCAGAGGACACGATTGGCGACCAAAGCACCGTCACAGTAAACGGGAACAAAATCCGGATCACGTACAACTTGATGCATAAAACGCTGAAATATTTTACCCGCATTCCGGAGGCCGAGAGACATTCGAAGAAATCCGTACAGGCAAAATGGAGTTGTAATTGCAGTCTTGGTAACGTGTTCTTTCGCAAAGAGAATTTGGTAGTACGCACGCACCGAATCAATTTTGAAGAAATCGGGCCTGAAACGTAGTGTGAAAGAAGAGTCATGGATGTGGAGAATGAGACAATGATCAAGTACCAGCAGCATTACTGAGAGTTCAGCAAACGTCGTATTACTTCCAATCGCCTAGTGTTCTCTTGAGAGCCAAGTGCAAGGAATAAGATGTGTGTGTCACGTCGTGTTTCGAAGAATGTCGGTGATATGACAGATTTATGATCTGCGGGTATTGTTGGACCAGCCGTGAATATCGTGAAAGCTTGAGCGCCAACATATGGATTTCAACGAAATCCCCATTGGTTGTTTTGCCCGTGACACTTGAGGAAGTGAAGCTGTTTGGAAGCGTACGACGCTGAGTATCAACCAAGAGAACAAAGTGAGTTAGAAAATCAGTACCCAGAATTGCAGTCTGAATATCTGGCCCCAGAAAAATCCAGCCGAACCGACGTCATAGTCCAAGATCAACAGTAAGCGAGCGCCGACCGTACGTTTGTACTGTTCCATTGACAGCCTATAGGGAGGAAATAGGCTGACAACGTTGGCATTTTCTTGCACTGTCTACACGACGGTAAAAATGCGAGAGTGAGTGCATCTCTGTGCCCGGTGACAGAACGTGTGGTGATACAAACACTCACCAAGGTCGTTGTGTGTTAGTGGCTTCGGACGTTGAGACTGTGTTCCAGGTTGGCTTCGTGATCTGTTCGATCGACAGCGCAAATTGCAAACGAGTAACTGGTCAAATACTCCACTTGATGTCGCCAAGTGTCATGAGGTTGACTGATAAGAGTGGCTGCTAGTTGGTGGTTGCGCTGATCATCCAACATTTTTTCACCTGCTCCCGCAAGCCCTCCTGTAGGCACCGTGCTGATTAGAGTAAACAAAATCTCATGAGTAGATGTTGGTGGATTTTTTATCTCTATGTCTCGACAGTAGGGATGGCTTGTGGTCGTCTAGCTCAATTTCAGGAAGAGGGTATATAAACAGCGTTGTTCACCCTAGGAAGATGCAATAATCGAAGCCTTATTGACCTACACAACCTGGTATCATAAAGCCATTGACAAAACACCGGGAGAGCCAATGTTTGGTCGGCTACCACGAAGGAACTTGAATGCTCCGAGCTCAGTCTCAGAACCTCACGATCCCGGTCAATTGAAACATTGTTGTGAATATCCGCCAAACTACAGTAAACTAACTTCAGTAGTACAGCTTGGGACACCCCGACCGAGACAAGCTTCGCAGCCAACAGTCGTCATTGGAAATGCAAGCTGCTCATAATCGCAGGCGAAGAAGTTTAACGTGGATGATTATGTGACTATTTCAATAACTTCTGACTTCGTCATGTGAGGAGCGTATGTTGTGGAGCAATAGAGATATTGCTCATCCTTCACAAGTCCCGGTGATCCAACAGCCATTAAATGAAATGTGGGCTTCGGCCAGTGTGCTTAGTCTCGGTGTAAATCCCTTTTAATCAAAAAGAAACACCACAAACATCATTCAAATTTTAACAAAACTCATCATCATCATCATCATAACAGCCATGAGCCTGACCAAAAGGTACTGTGGCTCGGGCCGCCGCTCAACTCAACAGTGACGTGGAATATCCTAGAAGAAAACGTTACTAAAAAGAAGATTAAGCGGAAGAACTAGAAATGGTATGAATACAGGTACGCCATTGACTGCGACACATCGCCATCTCGGATAGCGTCTCTAACCAGCGGTTTGAACGATAACGAGGACCCCATCCAGGCAGGGAACATCTACCCACTTTGCTCAATGGAGCAGTTATGGTCTTTATATTTCGTGACCACGTTGTTGGTTGACCACCACGCGATTTTACCCGACTGTTGATGGTCTCTTTATATAATGCTCGGTACGGTAAACGATCAGATGACATACGGAGTACGTGACCCAGCCAACGCAAGCTGTGTAC
>LUCH01004733.1:12899-32243 GCA_013368495.1 Paragonimus heterotremus | reverse complement strand
TCAAAACAGTACACAAGCCCGACCACCTCGTCAAGGTAGCAGTATGGGTCGGGAACAAAACTCTGAACCTCCATTGATCATTCTGACGGACGGTGACTTGCACTGCTCAGTAAGATGGTTCATCTCGTCACACTTTATACAGAGTTTTCCAAACGTCATGATTGTCATCGCAAGACTAGTAACCAACCTCTCTAGTGCTTAGCTAACCGCATTAACGTCCATTTCGCTTATGGTGCTAAAATCTTTCATTCTCTGCTATGTTGCAGCCTCGCAGTTATTAGGTGACAAAACATTGGACAAGTGTTAACTGTATCACATTCAACAGTCACTTCGGTATTGAAACAACCGGAACGCCAACAACCATTCGGTCACTTATGAGGCTACACTGACATAATTGTGCATAAATGTGCTACCGGTCACATCTAACATACTAAGAACGAACGCAAATTCTCTCGATGAACGACATTTGAATCAACTTGCAGACATTCCTCTGTCTTCCGACACCAAGTCGCATACCTGACCGGTGTGTCAAGGAAACTAGAACAAACGTAGTGTATGCGGAAATAAACTTATTTCCCAAGAAAAATGTTCAATGTAGGTATGGGAGTGAATTTGGACGCGTGCAAAACAAACCGGCGATAACGACAATTACGCACTGACTACAAATAACTGTATGCATGTCTATAAAGCGTACTGAACACAAAATTGAAGAGTACTCTGAATCAGGAATTATTAACAATTGCAGATTGTACAAACCAGAACATACAGTACAACTTTGTATTCACTACTGAATCTGATAACAACTTTAAAATGAGATTAGATCAACAAACACGTGAGAGGCAACCCTCAGTATAAAATCCATGGTCATATTCCATACTTATGAATATCGGAGGGAATCCTGTTTCGATGTGTTCCAATCTTCGTCACTTATATGAGGTACACTTCATTAGCTCTATCTGAGTTGTCATTTGTTTACTTGCGCTGATAGATTTTTTTTGCAATTCTAAGCCGGCCATGCTATGTCAAACGTTAATTACAGAAAGGCAACTCAGCGAATGTAAATAAGTGCATGACATGCATATACGGTGGGTACACGAGGGAGAGCAAAAGCTATGACTTCACGAAACCACCACCCGTTCCCCGAAACACAAAGATCTGTGTAAACACCAGAAGCTTCCAGAAAAGCCAGTGTTATATGTACACCTATCAAATAGACGCAGCAGAGTTTAACTCCTTAGCAGAGTTGTATACTGGAGTGAGCTGTCCGCCGTGAAGAATGCAGTTAGGCTGGAGTCGAATCCAGCCGAAGCCCTGACTTTTCACAGTTGGGTCTCATCTAAATTCGTAAATCTGCCAAACTATTCATTAGCACCAATGAAATGGTAAACTGGGACATGTTGACAGGAATTGGAACGAGACGACTAAGTAACAAGGCCACGAAACTGAGAATTATCAGTCGACGCTTACTTTTTTCACAGTATGGCTATAATACGTTGCGTCACAGTCCCAGAATGTTAGGACAAATCTGAAAACACCATGAATTGCCTCAGATCCTTCGGGAAAATGGTTAGGTTCTGGTCAATCTTTCAGTGATTTGTAAATCTGTTCCGTTCATTTATCATTTTGTGACAAAACTACCGTGATAGCACAATCCGTTAGGGAAATACCGTATTCTCACTTTGTCCATTTACACTCACCGGCACATGCTGGTTCTCAGTTCGGCATTGCCTTTCAAGCGCTGAAACGGTTGCTGAGTCGTGAGTGCACAGCCAGATGTTATCGACCGTGGTGGCCAAAACACTGAGCCGATGGGGCCGAACGACTTCCCTATAAAGAGGGCACACCCTACCCACAGTCAACTAGTCCGGCTGTTGTTTCGGCCCCGGGCGCTATCGTGTCCGTTCGATAGGCCCTTTGGTCTGGACTCCGGATTTTGACACCGGGACACTTGGAACAGGGCAAGCAGTTTGGTGGCCGGATGAACCATCACGCAGTCGACGTAGGAACGGCCGGCCTCATCCCGGCTCAGTTCAGGCCTCAACTGACTCGTACGTGAGCACAACTGGTTTGCGTTTCCCCCGTTCACTTCATATTACGAAGTTGTGAACTGACCAATTTGGTAGAAGCAAGACATCAACAGCTCAACAGAAGCAGCTGAGTGTACGAGAAATTTCCAAATGACTCTACCGCTCATGAGATAGCCTTAGGTAATTCGAATACCAAAAGGCATCGTATAGGAGAACTGACGATGACGGCGAGTAGCCTGACTTCAGTGCTTCTGTTGACAAACGAATCCAATGTCTTCATGAAAGCAGTGCAATACCTTACGGTTGAAGAACATCCAAAAGCCATTTCCCTGAGTCACCGGCCAACACAGCACCATTTATTATGGGATGAAACTTGTTTTCTGGTCTCAAAAGTGGCGATTCCTACGCATTACTTGAGCAAAAGTCTAAGTTAAGTGAGCATGAGGTATGTAGATAGCGTGAACATGCCCAACAAGAACGGAACGTTCCCCAAATTGACGGACTGAATAATAGACGTCTACCGATATAGTAGAGGACATCATCAGCTGTTGGTGTGAACTAACAAGCCGTAGGTGATGATAATAAAAAGACATCTTCTTTAGTTAAACCCTTAGGCACTTTCTATTATCTTTCATTTCTTTAACTCGGTAATCGGCTATAATCCTTTTCACAGGACAACGACTCGGCTCACATGTCGTACCATGTAACGCATGGTTTTTGACTGACGTTTATCGTATTCTCAGAAAATCCATGGGGCTCAGTAGCAAGATAACCACACACAGATGCGACTTATTTCCTATCAGCTATTCACGCAGACCACCACGCAGCTTCCTAATAGCACACGCTTGCTGACTACTAAAAAGGGACTGAAATTGACCTGTTAATAAGGAAAATATTAACGAAGCAAAATGTGAACCAGCTCTGTGGAACCCCACAATAAATGTGAGTACTTTACCGCAAAGAAGTAAACAGTTATTGATGCAGAAGAAATTCCGAAGTTAATTGGTGAGGGAAATGTCATCCCACGTGTACAGATGCAGACGTTTTTTTGCTGACAAATTTGTCGATTCTCCTAAAACTCTGGTTGCGTATTACTGGTCCTATCGTACTATGACACAACCTTCTGAATGTCTTTGTTCAATGTTCACATGTTCTCAGAACAAGTTCATCTTATAACGTAAATCAACCTGATTTAATTCATTCTGTTATGTGTACTTTATAACTCTTTTTGCACAGTTATCCTGTACATACTACCTTATGAAGGGCATATCTTCTCGAATCTGACCTCGTGTACTCAACCGACATTCTCCATCATTTTCGTTCCACTCGTTCGCTATTGAAGCTCGTTCCGATGACGTAATAAACCGGACGTAAACAAAACGTTTATGCTCAAGATACATTGCGCCTTATCGTTAGCCTTTTTCAGATAGAACATTCATCACGTGAGTTTTAGCCACAGTCCGATGCTGTACCGTCGAATCTCCACAAGCCACACAACCGGCCGTAGTTGTTGGACTGGAAGCTGTCTTCAGTGTGCTAGCTGTCAAATTTGTCTGCCTCATGATTCCGTAATCTGTACCTTCTAATACACTTTCCAATCACAACATGGAACTGGTAAACACATTCAACTACTGCTAGCACACGAACGGTACTCATGGTGAAAGTAAACAACTAACCAGATGAAGGTGACATGAATGCAGTGAGCACGTGCATCTGCACCGACAAAACGTTCGAACTGCCAAGGCAAATCTCACCTATAACCAGGTAAGGATAATCATTTGCCGTTTGTTCAATCACTGTGTACCTGATCTAACGAACATCGAACTTTCGAGTATCAACACACACCCTCGTATGAGTTTTACTCTCGAATGTTGTAATTACTTGTTTCACTGATACAAACTAACGATTGCCAAACTTGGTTGTTACGTTGACGTTGTCATAAACATGCACAATCTGTTATTAGCATCAGATATACATCTTGTCTTCTGGTTTATAGCAAATAAATAATATATATGGTAACAAATGGTCCGGTTGCTTGCTTAAGTAGTACATTGAGGCAGTAAACAATTTGATAGACTATTCTGTTCTGACAATTCCTGATATGCAACGAAGCTGGTCAGGGTAAATGATTGGAGTACCCAAAGGAGAGAGCCTGCACAATGATCAACTTAGTAGTAGAAAACAAGCACACATCAATCTCCACAATGAGAACGATACGTTCTAAATAGTACAGAGCTTTCAAAAACCAAGGTATTCGACTCGAGCCCCAACGCTACCTTAGAAATTCAACCAGAGTAAATAGAGAGAAAAATGTGAGCCTGTTTCATCATCTATTTTTTTGCTGTTACAAGAAACGGCTGTTTTTAGACAGATAAGTCAAAAGATGGTCATGAGGACGAACCCAAAGGTACGAAAGCATATACACCAGAAATCCGCGACAGACAGGATTGCCAGTGCACGAAGTCGCCCCATTGCGAGATACGTAGGAAATAAGATGCGATCGCACAATCAGGAGAATCCGAAAACCAGCAGACTAATCCGGAACAGGTCATCAATCGACTTCACCTGGCCGCTTCAGCCAATTCCATGAGCACAGCGTGTTTGTATTGGGGAAGACCTTCGGTTAGTGCATAGACACGGCTACCTTGGTGACTGTCAATAGACTTGTCCATTCGAGTACATACCCAGACTTCCTTGCAAACCGTCTCGATTAGGCGCTCATCATGGGAAACCAAAACCACACCACCTTGAAAGGTATTCAATGCGATGGCCAACGCAGCGATTGTCTCAACGTCCAAGTGATTGGTCGGTTCGTCCAGGATCAAAAGGTTGGGGCTAAACAACACGAAACCGATTAGCTAAACGAATGATGATGTTAGGTAAATGTTCCAATCAAAAAAGGGAACAATCAGACAGTATAACATCGGTAATAGTGTTATATTTCGGTTTCCGATTTAGAGTCTGTTAAAATCCGTCTGGTCAAACCGATGTAACAGCACTCTCCACAAACCGTACAAATCAGTGAGGTATATACGTAAATCAAACCCCGCTAAACAAATTTTTGTACGGAGAGTGAATACACTAGACGGAAACGGATGGTACAAGGATAGACACTATCTACGATGGGAAAGGCTAGACAATGAAACAGCAGTATTCAATATTACAAATGCAACAGAGTGAATGTCGCATACCCCAGACCTTGCTTTTGCATATGTTCCACGGTACACTTGAAAATTTGGGTAAAATATGCCTCATTTGTCATATGCTCTTTCACAGAACTTCGAAAATCCGTTATCAGGAATGCACGGGTGAAAAGTTCACCAAGAATGACCAACAGTATACAAATACTCTTATCAATTCGGAGGGCTTGAAAACCTACTTGTTCGATAAGACACACTCATCCGACAGTTCCACGAGCCTAGTCTACGAGGCAGGCTGAGTATCAAAATTTCTCTCATTTTGCATAAGGCTCTGAGTCGCATTGAACATCTCATCTCAACACTCTATCCTAACTGTAATACGACTGTCTCAGGATAAAGAGGTACTTATTTTGCAAGAAAAGATATATAACATGTCGCATCAAAGTTACACTGGCCAACGTCCCGTCAATGTTTGAAAGTATCAGATAAACAAACGGAACGATTGTTAGTGATCTGCAACACATGTGTAACATACCGAAACTATTACTCACGGGTCATGGGATAATGGAATAATTCAGCAACTCGCAGGGACGTATCAGTTTCCTCGTAATCAATAAGTGTGTTATTAATACGAACACATCAAGAGGTAATCATACCATTCAATGCAACGAGGAGAAGTGAGAAATGTTCACAGTTATCCCTTTTAATCGTAATGTAAATATAGCATTATGTAAATAAGCCACCAGGAGCCATGGTAACTCGAAAGCGTTCAGGACTTTCAACCATATTAGGACAGGCATCCTTCAAAATGTTTGTGGGTGCACAGAAGGAAAAATAACCGTCGTTCTATGCGCACGTTACGGTTAGATTTCCTTCCGTACTGTTCATCAAATCAACACCTGGCGACTACAACCGTTGAGCTGCAGTCAACAGAAAACGATGGCCCGATTATCAGCCGACGGCTTCAGTGTTGAATCTGAAATGTTTACGAAAATCCGCTTACACAACTCAAAGGATATTTTGATAGCCAGTTAGGTGATGGAAAGTAATCCTATAATTGTAAGTTGGATATAAATCAGATAAACGAGTTTGACTTTAATCAATCAATAAGAATTTTGATCCAGGTACACTCATTTGAGATCACAGTTTCCCGACGCAGTGTAACCTAGGTACTAGCATCACCGTTTTACATACTATTGGGTCGTCAGCTTAGTTACGCGCTCAGTCGCTTGGCCCAAACCGAGAAATCAGAAGAGATACGGCCGCACTGTTTATTGGACGAACGAGGCGAGACAGAGACGAGACGGGACAAGACGAGACAAACTAAGGCCACAGAAGCCCTAGATTTATAGGATAAAACGACTACCATAGATGGGCGACAGATACAAAGCGAATCAAATAAGACAGTCATAAATGGCAGTCAGGGGGTCAGAACAAATCACGTTAGAGGGGCGTCAGAAAGCGACGCGAGAAAAACACTGCTCAGCTAGCGCGCAGGCGTTCGACTGCACACCTGCGATCGGATTGGCTGAATGGGACCATACCACCAACTGAGATCATACCGTCCGAGCTGGGCCGATCGAACGATGTGGCGTGACACGTCCTGGCTGTCTCGTTAGGAGATGCGCCTCCTAACACACCCACTGAGATCACGCAGAAATCTATGGACAAATGCTTCGATAGCATTGCTATCTACACACAGGCGTTTGGTGCAAAATACTCACGGATTGGCACGTTAGTATCCGTGTGCTGCTGTAACATACAGGATTAGCTAGCCAGTACACCTGTGGTTGGATATATCTACTCAAAAATACTCTGTGTGTAAATAAGTAACACTGAACTCAATTGTCACTTGACATGGACATACGAAACCATGATATCCGAATTATACATAAAGATGTAACGTGTACATTACAGTTCACAGTCTATTGTACAATTTTTATGTGTGTCCAACTAGAGTTCTACAAACCGGATCCCACCTTATCTGATAGCAACGTCTCCGATAACGCCCTTTAACCGGAATCGGAACTGTAGGACGTTTTAACATGGAAACCTGTTCTTTATGAGACTGGTGACGAATAAGGGGATGTACGAGAATTACAACATATAACATACGTTTGTTTGTTATTACGTCTGCTCCAAAACCACTGTTCTACAGCCAGGGTTACCGGTTTCAAGAGATGGGAGACAGTCGACATTCACCAATGCTCAAACTGTCTTACTGCCTGAAGAAGAGATGTGCTATCTATCTATTACAGAACTTCAATTGAAAACAGATCACGCAAACACATGACGTCACGGTTGCGCACAGAAAGAAGGAGCCCGCATCATCCATTGCGCGTCATATTCTAATGACGTAACACCAATGTGATCACACACCAGTATTTCGCGTTAACCATTCAATGTCATACAGGCGAACACTGCGCACTATGCTGAAGCTGTTGTAATCCGAAAATTGAAACCTGTGTTGTGTGTTCAGTAACAACTGTTTGTAGGGTTGTGGCTACCTTGGTAGTGACAATGATTGTGCACTCTGACAACTGACTTTCTCTGGTGTCTTGTTCGTTTTCTCACTGATATGTAAACGGTCTGTAGTATGCACTCGTAAAGATGCAGCGGAATTTGTCCGGATATAAATCGTGCAATATCAGCCTACTACATTGCTTATTCCAAAATTGGAAAGTCGACGCACCACATCGGGTGGCCTTCCTCAGGAATACTGTAATCGAAACACATTCTTGTTTTTTACAATCCGTTCATCAATAACCGAATTAGCTCAGGCGATATCGTTGGCAGTTACCGTTAACGACATCACTCAAGTACAGTTTGCCTCTTGCTATTGTGAACCAAAACACGTTTACAATTCTACTCAAGACCATGGCGAGAATGAGTGGGTTCTCCACTCAAGCATTCACCATATAGAAGCAGTGTGAGAACATGAGTTATATGTCTGCAGGGTGTGTTACAACGCAAATTAGAGCACACCATGAAAATGATATTTAAAACAAAAAACGGGAACACCTACTTGGACATACACATGGCAGCAAAAGCAACCCTTGATTTTTGTCCACCAGACAGGCTGCCGATTGGCTGTAAGGCTAGCATGTCTGTGATGTTGAATCCGGCAAGTTGCGATCGATAAACCTGTTCTGTTTGACCCGGAAATTTACGCATGAGGAATTCCAAACTGTTCAAGCGCAAATCCAGTTGATCCACGTGGTGTTGTGAGAAGTAGCCGACACGGAGAGAACGATGCGCGTGTCGCAGCCCGGCAGTCGGTTCTAGTGTGCCCAACAACAGACGCAGCAGAGTTGACTTACCGGCACCGTTCTCTCCAACCTGCAGGCAGTGGGAACAGATGAGGCATATTCGTATCTGACACACAAACATGCATATATATAACAATTCTCAGTCGATTTCGCTTGCAACCAAATAGCATCCCCGGGTCCTGTGCAGCATGATAACCGACCGAAACACACGATAAAGTGTTCAAGGTTGCGCAGAACCAAAACAGATGGCCTTATTCACTAGCCGACGTACACAAACATATCAACAACCTCCAAAACAAAGGCATATATGTGGTCAAAACTGATGAATAGCTGTCATACTATCATGAAGAATGGTTCAAAGTTATAGAGAGAAGATGAGGGGAACTAAAATAAGGGAAACCTTGTGCCCGAAAATTAAACATTCAGCGCCAATGTGTCCACATCTTGTAAAGGAATCAACTAGTTGAAAGTATGGGTGAGACGGCATCTATGAGATAACTCAGTAACACAACATTCACTTTGTTCAACACGATTCTCATCAAACTTCTCCAGTTATAGACGCATCAGTTAAAGGGTCACCAGCCCAGAAGACCAACGTGACTCACACTGGTAAGCCGATTATCAACTGCTTTCAGTTTGAACACAGGACAACCACATTTTCGGTTTATATCTCAGACTCCGACTGCCTAAGTGTGCGTTATTGGCTCACATGCACTCTAGACACTAGCATACTGAGTAACCCAAATACGAAGTGGCCGATACCGAAAACTTGCACGTTAGATTTGACAGTCAACATTGTCAACACTAGCCTACCTCAAGCTTGAACGAAGCGAATTTAACAAAGCTGTTTTCTCCATGGGTCAATCTAAATGTTAGCCATTACACCTCGGAAGGGTTAAGTCGGAAGACTGAAGCTTTTGACTAAAATGAGTCCATATAGTCTTATCGAAAGTTATAGCAGAACTTCGTACAGTGTAAATCACCAGAGTATTCGATAGGGCCGATTGTATCGAGTTACCAGCTAAATGTTATAATCTAATGAAAACAATGTATAAAGATATATGAATAAATTATTTAAAAATGCTTAAAACACTGTGAAAATCAACCTGTTTATGCCAATCTGACCACTGTAGAATGATGCCTTAAAAATTTAAATACCCAAACTTTGTGTATTCGAATTCACAACTAACTGTCGAGGTAACCTGTTTAGATGTGAAATTAACATTTTTGATGCAAGAAACAATGAACATACTATGATGCGTTTGATCAAACTGAGGGGATGGTCAAGATGGGATTACTGAAACACGTGAGCAAAGGTGATATCTAAATTCCAAGATTGTTACGGACTGATTACCACAGTGTGATCTACTAGGCTCGTTACACATGTCTGACATAGAAGGTGGCATTTATTAAAATTTAACAAGCAATTCGTATTGATCACAACCATTCCTCACACTGTGTGATGATGAGGGAGCGAATTCGATATTCCAATCGAATCTGTTTGGATTCCTCTCTTTACAAACATATTAAGCATGATAGTTTGTATTCTATCGTTGATGGGAAAGCCAGAAAGGAATAAGCTATCTGACAAACGTACACCTTGAAATATTCGGTACCAGCGATAACTCACACAAGGTCCAACGCAGAAGATTTTTTGTGTAATGGAAATTTGTGTACATCTGGACGGTTATTTTTTCGAGATTGTGACTATGGCGTGGGAATTCAGTAACAAAGGCTAGTGTATGCTTTTAAACCACCGTTTATTTAAATGAACTTATTGACCTGTACCACAATTGAGACAACTTGTATCAGAATGAATTTGTTACACTATCATCATCATCTTCCTTATCGCCGGGTGTATTTCAGGTAAGTCACGCCAGTTCCACTTTCGTTACCGGACTGACTGTCTCGGATTTGATCGCATCAAACTAGCATTTGTCACTATGACCTCCCATTATTTTCAAGTTGAACATCACCCACAATTGATTGCCCGATATGATAAGTTGACGAAGTCAACCGATGAGACGTGAACAGTATGCCATCATGTGAGAAATCATGTGAGCGACTGTTGACCCCTAGCAAACCTTGGATCAGAGCAATTTGTACGTAATGGGTGATTGGTTTTATTGGTAACGTTTCACTCCCGACACAGAAGTTTCTTCAAACCAGATGAACCAGTTACAAATTTGGTGGCAGTTATGACAGACTAGACACAGGCAACTGAACGAAGCAGAAGATAACAGGTCACGGGTCAAATGTATGTAGGCAGGTGTCAATCGCAGATTCCAAGTGCTTGTCATAGTTAAAGCAAGACAAGAATGAAATCGATATAGTCAGTCAGATAGGCCCGTCAGAGAGTCGACTGGTTCTGAGGAATGTGGATAACGGGGTCATAATTTTGAGTTATTGAAATTGTTGTTGATGAACGCGTTGAGTAATTCAAAATCTGCCTCGTAACTTCTGTTTATGGTGCATTTGAAAAGCACCCCCTACCAAAGACTCCCAGTAGTTCTAAACTATCTCGACATTTTTCAGATCAATTTCATGACAGTTGTCTAAAGCGTAGCCGCTGATTGCAACATCGATGATCATTTCATGGTATTCGGATTAATTCCAGGGTGATTTTCTAATGTGTCTTTGGTAGTCAATCATTCTAACTCTACGTTCTGGTGCTTTGTTCCCAATTTAAGGTTTGTAAGCAATCCCACGCAACCACTGATTCACGTAATCTGTAAAGAATCTTTAGAGTGCATCAAGATATTACGCAGTTGCGTCCTCATTTAAAAAAAAAACGATCCCAAAGCCTGCTTCGTTCAAAGCCTCATAAACAACCTCCGACATCTTTTCCTTAAATGGAATATGACTTCAATAGCCGAAGAAAATGAACAGTTTACTGAGACAAACAGCAAGCATGATAAGCTAAGCCATCAGACAAATAGTCAAACTCACAATACATATACGTGAGTCTGAAGATATACTTAAGTCCACTTTATGAAGAATCGGCTTATCCGGAGTGTAATGGAAATTCACTTCATCCAATCGTAATACAGGAGAAGAGAGTTTATCACAGACGGGCAAACGAATAACGACTTTGAGATCTTTTTCGGGCAATGAGATTGGAGGAAGACGTTCCAGTTGTTTGATTCTGCTCTGTACCAGGGAGGCTCGTTTGGCATTGTATCGAAACTTATCGATGAATTGCTGTATAAATGGTAGGTAGAAAGGGAAGAAACGTGCGATGATAGGGAAATTGTGTAAAGGATTTACGCGAGAGAACGATGTGAATATTGACAACGTGTTGAACATGAAAATACTAATAAGTTGTGTGGAAAATGGACGTTGATTTCGACAGCGTAGAGACATCCACTCACGGGATCTTGACTAGCATTTCGTAAGTATTAAACCGCCAAGGCATTGAAAAACTGGAGGTTGTGCCTACTAAACCAACAGTTGAACCTAGAGATTTAACACACGCTTCTGGAGTGGATTCTGATCGAGAGATGCCCGGAGAAAAACTCAGACCGATAAGGGTTGTGCTCCCGTGAATCTGAGCTTATAATAAATCAAGTGGTCAAAGCCAACAACTTCCAACAATTTTCTTCTAGACCACAGAAGAAACGAAAAACTCCACAGGCGAGATTTGGAGCCAACGGTTTTGCTAAATGAATAAAGCAAGCAAATCACAGTGACTTTCCAGATAAGGTCCTCTGGAGGGTGCTCAATGTTCTGGCAAAAAAACGTAGAGGTCCAACTAAGGACAAAGTACGAAGGGTTCAGCACAGTCGTGTCCTAATGGAAATAAGTAGGTCTCAACAGTGTGAGAGTAATCGTTATGTGGCATAACAAAACAAACCTTGACGTGGTGGTTATTCCCGTATAAATAAATAGGAAACTGGCATCAAATTGACATAAAACGTAACTGTAAGTCAAATACTAATTCATTTCAACACCACTGCCTTGAAAGCATACCATTAGCCGCGTGACTGCAGGTACCGTACAAAAACATGAAGCATTAAAAGACCAATTTGATTGGCATGTATGATCAAAAAGTGCTTTTGTACAAAAAAAGATGGAGAAGCAAATCAACGTGTTCACCTGGACGTCAAAAGTTCATGGCAATCGCTACGGATTTGTTAAACGTTGTGCACACACACGCTCATTCAGGTAATTTACATGAGCCAATGCACACGCACCTCCAGGTTTCACCTAATGGGACAAAATATTTGGAGCATCACACACGCGATTCATAGGAGTGTGAATGAAAAAAAAAAACAGTTGCTTTGTTTTCCCATACCGAGATGATCAATCTTCGGTGAAGATAGCTGAGTGCCACTGATAAGATCTCCCTCTCCACACCGCGCAGTTCGACATAATCGGTGAGGCCATCGGTGTTTACAATAATCTGACCACGAATAACCTTCAGCCAGATGGATTAAACGCTCAAATCGATATCGTCATATGTGTGCATAACAGGATAGTGATACTGGCACACGTACGAAGTTCGAACTAGTCTGTTTGAATAGCAAAGTGATCCGGATCGGACTGGACCATGCTCTCATTTCGCATATACTGAAGCAATTGAGCTGAACGCTCTTTGAGTTTTAGAGTCTAAAGTATCCAAGTCAATCGGTCAATCTAAATTGGAGTATCTTGACCAATATCGAATTTCATACGTTCTAGCGAATCAACTTGGGCAACAATGTGCTAGAAAATGGGCGGATAAAGGGGACACGCATGAGGAAGCACAACGAAGACCGTACGCCGTCTACAGCGTGTCTTCTACCACCGGTTCTATGAACTGCGGGAGCCTCAGTCCGAGAAACGAACCCAAACTACAATAAGTTAATCCGTTTGACTATGCCAAGTTATTACCCATCTATCATGTACTTTAATTCAGGTTACCGCGACATCTGCGCAAAGCGATCGATATGGCAAACGGCTAGCTAGCATTCTTGGTGCACGACCTTACCATCGAGGTTTGAACGCACTTCTAACCGTTAATTATCCAATTGTGACAAAAAGACTAAAGTTTAGTGGTTACTATTTTTTCAAACTAAAATTTGAAGAGACACAAGTTCGAAATTGTCCATGGACAGATTCGGATCACGGTAATTCAGACAGTGCTGCACACACTGCAAACTGAAGCCACAGTACAGTCTCGTCCACAGGTTTCCAGTGATTATTTAGCACTTTGCTGACCGTGTTTGGAGCTTGACTGCTACGTTTTAATCAGTGGTCATTCGTTTCAGACAGCACAGACCATACCACTGAATAAAGCGAAAAGAGGACACGTTTTGCTCCCTTTGTTTTCTGCGCCGATCGACCAAAATGTGTAGGACAAATGTGCAGATGTTGATGCGTCCGTATGGGGTGTGAAAATACGTGTCAACATGCACTCGCATTCGACAAATCTGTCAAATTGTAGGCAATGGTGGTAACACCTGTCGGGATAGCAGAGCGACTCAAATATAGAAGTTGTGCACACCAAAATGTAGACGAAGAGCTCGAGGTCGATGTTGGACTTTTCGTCGTTGATCAAACTTATGCGAAACGATAAAAACTGCCAAAAAAATAAATTTTGATAGGAAAGTCTGTAGACTATTCATAATTTCGAAATAAGTTGTCTCATGCTGTCCAACGAGTTTGGGCAATTATTGTACGGGTTTTATTGCGATCATGCTCATAGTAGGTTATATTCAGACTCGGTGCTGTATAGCTTGCTTAATTACCACACGTGGCAGTGCGTTCACTATGGTAATAAGAGATGTACCACTTAGTGATTATCACTAGGGAAAGAACCGCTCCAAGGATTACACTGAACACTGTATCAGGTGGACTGTATCAAGCGGATCAATGTTAAAGGTGTACATGACTACAGGAACACGATCACTTGCCCGGAATTCGATAAAGGAGATATGGTGGTCATTTTAGTGCAAGTTAACTACATCTAAACTAGTGGCTGAATATGATCAAGACAGCCTGTTACAAGCGGTTAGATGTAATCAAGCAAACAACAGTTGGAAAATGCATTTCTAAACATTCACTACAAATATAGTATGAACCACACTTCGAAAAATTGTCCCATCTTTGTAGGTTGACAGAAAATATGTGTAGAACATTCGGAAGCTAGCGCAACAGGTAGATAAAACGCACCCTCTACGAGCAGAAAGGGTAGTCGCCCACGATCGTTGCTCACAGCTCACACAATCAATGCCGACATCTCAAGTGTGTAAAATGCAATCCATCGATCTGCCAGCTAAGAACACTGTCACAATTCACCATAAAACGTCCACAATAGGACCATCGAGTACTTTTTTGAATTTACCGTTCTCATGAACACAACTACACCCTCTCAATGCGAGTTACCCCATCAAACGTACAAACAAATGGAGACTGCTCCCCGACGCTGATGACGATTAACGTTCTCATCCGGTCGACGTGAGAGGAACTAACGAAGCACCGCATGCAGTAAGCACAGAGCAGAACACAAGAGCAAATCACACCTACGGTATCCAAAATATGTTCACAAAGGAGGTATTCAAGGAGAGAAAGGAGAGCATTAAACGATCAGTTTAAACGAGAACTGTCGTCATTGATAAAACAAGTGTTCCCAAATCAATATATCCGTACCTTACAGTCAGAAGTCGTTGTGGAGCGATCGTTAAATCGCTCGTCTACTAAACAGATAGGTGTTAATGTGAGATGGTAACTGATGAGCACTCAAAAAGTCAAACTGACCTGAATATGTTCACGTTCGGCTTTCTGAGCTTCATACTCCCGTTGTTGAGCGAGCAGGCGTTCAGCTCGAGCCTGTTCAAATGCATCATAGTTGCCTCGATAGAAGTCCAGATGACGAGCGGTCAGGTGAATGATATCCGTGGCGACCGCGTTCAAGAAGGACCGATCGTGTGATACAATAATGAGTATGTTGGAACAATTCTACAATATGATGCGGGAAATGGTTGAACATGAACAGTATCGACAGACCTGTCGTTTTCACATTTTTATTACCATACAAGCGTAACTCATTGGAAAAATAGAAAAAGTACCCATACATACATCTCTGGTGTTTTGGCTGTATCCACAACTATTCACTATCATGTCCTGGCCAGAAATAAACGATGAAAGATATATGAGGTCTAATTTGTTGCAACAACCTCATATCTATATACAAACATTCAATCCCTTGCAGGAGAAGAACTGAGATGCACAATAAAACAAAGTGTTGTCCATAGCTTCCACTGTCTCGTTTAACGAGTTGTTCTTATACCATAAACAATACACTCTAACAATGGCAGTATCCAAGCAACAGTTTAGTGGTAATTTTCATCACATTTCATTTAGTCCATCTTTATTATGCCACACTCATTAGTTGTTTAGTGACCTTAACTACTGTTTTTAGTAACCGATTCGCCACACTTATTTGTTTGATAACGGATCCTAGTGTGGATTTGAAACGTCACAATAAATCGTTCATTACTCGGTGTTTGCCCCCTTTTTAATACTTTATATATATATATATATATATATATATATATGCACTCGCCTTCCGATTCGGCCAGAAAGCAACTGGCGAGGTCAGTCGTGTTATTTTTCGGGAACAAGGCTTCCGTTTTGTTTACGTCAAGACGAAAAATCTGAGTTTAATCAAATGTACTTTTTATTTTGTAGTCGATCAAGCGTATTTTCCTGGACGTTTACAACAGTTCCTTCACATACAATGTAATCAAATGACAACATGAACGTTGCCTATCCCCATTAGCTACCATTTCCTTCAACAATTCCAGACGGAGGCGAACACGACCTTATTGGAGGCTGTCGTCGTTTCCAGTACTAAGTCGCCGAATGGTTGTCAAGTGTCTTAGGCCAGAGCTCGGTAAAGAAGTGCACAGTGTAGCAAACGGTAGGGCGACCACAGTTATATTCAGTTTAACAACCTAAAATCATAAATTTCCAGGACTTTGATGTACGAGCTGATTTTATTATTGGTGATAAAAATACGCCCTCAAAACCTTCACCAATTACCTGCTGAAGTCACTTGATATATGTGAGTGAACGCAAGCATCCACGAGCAAATGTCCTAAAACGCCCGACATCCTGGATGGTTAGCGACTATACGATGCAACCGGTGATTACAAAACATCCGACTATGTTCGTATAAACTAAAATAAGTTAACGTTCTGGTGAAAATGTTTAACTGCGTTGGAGAAAACCGACCAAGTTTGGGAAACGAACCAATCAATAAGCTACAGAACCTCTCCGTTGAGTCTAAGAACAATCGACTTGTGTATAACCAATCCAGCGAGCTTGGAGTGGGGGTGAACTGTTGATAGGTTTTCAAGTATAATGAGCGAAGGGAACTCTAGTAATAGGACACACTAACAAGATCATACCTGTAAATAACCTTCCAACCAGATGAGGGCACGCATGTCAAGCATGTTAGTCGGTTCGTCTAGCAGCAGAAGATCCGGATTGGCGAACAGAGCTTGCGCCAGGGAAAGACGCATGCGCCAACCACCAGAGAACTCCTTCGTTGGTCGTTTCTATCATGGCGGAGTACAAGTGCGAGAGAAATTGGTCAATAAAAGCAGAGCACGAGTGAAAAGAACAAAGATAAAGTGCAATATCTATTAGATTGTCAGATAATCGCGGAACCTGTGCAGTATACATCAAAAAAACGAGAAAATAGTACGGTAATCATAGCGAGTTATGGGATTTCTGAAAAACCTACTAGATTCATGTTCAGACACAAGTAAACAGAAGACACTACTCCACAACGCCTCCACAAACAATAATCATAGAGTGTCTAATCTAACTCCGACAGTGTGGAAATAATGAAGATATGCAGTGATTTTATTCATACCTAATAAGAGATATCTGACATCACTCAAGGAGTTCGAATGAGGTATGGCATTGAGGACACGTGCCGAAAAAGAAAGTTGTATTCAGTCTTGATGTGTTTGAAAGAGCGCTCGCTTGATGACGGAATTAATAAGTAATACACTTCTATAGGAGAGAGAGATCATTGTCAATGAGCTCCTGTCTCTTTGTTGTACGGTTTATAAGCATAAAAAGTGAATGAAGGGGGAAAGGAGAAATCTGGATGAGGTTAATGACATGTAGTCATGTCAGCAAGAAACATTGAAACATGCTATGGTAACATTCATTCAGATGTGTACATATACCGTACAGGTTGTAATACAACACTGTAGTGTAACGATGCTTACATATAAGCCGACGCAGTAAAAATTATAAACTTCCAACCAATTCAGCGGTAACAAGAAGGTTGGACAGTCTGTTCGAATATGAACATCTAATAACAACGGGAAAAGTCTGTCAACAAAGTAATCTGTCTATTACATACTCCAGTTTCAAGCATTCATGCTTGTGTAACGGTACTGAAAGATCTGGTGCGCAGAAGATTTTGCAGATGAGAACGTTTTCAATAAAGTGTCTAAAATGCACTGAGAAGTTGCCAAAGTTCATCGACTTGTCTGGATAAAGAATTATTTTGAATCCTATACCTCTTTCAGTGCGCCGCTTCTGAACCCATTCAATAGTTGTCAAGTATCTTTAGGGTAGCGGCGAGAGGTCTGAATGTTCGTCCCCAGGTGTGTACAGATTACGGAGCTGAAGATAGTAAGAAAGACCTCATAGTAGACGATTCTGGGAACTCTCTCTAAGAGATTTGATGTTTTTTGTACTCTTTTAGTCATAGATTCATAATCTGTGGACAGATCCAAATTGTCTGTCACTGGAGTCTCAAGTTTTAATCTCATACTGCTACGATTAGGTCACTCACCAGGATGGTAATAGGCGAATGCGAATGATTTTACGGTTGATGACAGCAAACGCCAAGCTATTTTCCATGGACTATAGATTAGGGCGGTTCAAGGCGCCTTGTACAATTTCCGCGCCTAACCGGAACTCAACAAATTGCCAGATTCTCATGCAGCCAGAGCAAAGCGGCAACTGGGATTTGATAACGTTAGACAGTTGATAAACGAGTAGAATGAGCAACCGGGGACCGAGAATGGTTTCTTGCCAAAACGCGGTTGTTGATAGGAGATATGTCCGATTGAAAAACGTTCTACTCACCTCAGGTCAAAACCGTGCAGTTTCCGTAGGAGGAAGGAGAAATTAATTACAAAAAAACCTCTGATAAAATCACGACAGACAACATCAATGATCACACTCAGGTCAACAACCTCTGTACAAAAGTCACAAGCACTCAGCAGGTCCGTAGAAGCAATGAAGCTTTTTACCAGCATCTACGGAATCAGCCGCCCCAGATGAGTTGTGTGTTAGTATGTTTACTATTTCAATTCTAACTTGTTACGCTGTGATTTAGAACAGCATGACGAATTGCGTTTGGCTGTGCCCAAAAGTTGCTCGTACAGTTTACCAACAATGTTGGCGGTATCTTCATCAGTAACGGTGAATACGAAAAAACGTCGCGGTTCTGAAATGTCAATCCTACTCCTGGTGTGTGCTACAACTTTGCAGCTGTTAAGCAAGATCATAGTGATAACAAAACCCATCCCCTCGTGCAATGAAGGTGGCGCGAGTATGTCAGATGACGTACTCATCAAACGAACATTCACTATGTTTCAGTTAGTAACACTTTGGGTTACTCGAGAAAATTCGTTTTCACATTCAGACTGTTGTGGTCTGAAGCTTTTTTGGAGATCGCAGAGTCTCATTTCTGTGGCATCCGTACGTTACCTTGAAGGCCGCCATGTCACAGTTACCTAAACCAGTTCCCTGTGATATCACAGTAGCGGATTGACAACCAAGTGCACAATCTATTCGTACACCATTCTATCTCGACTTGTTTTCCCTCTGCCGAATGATCGGCAAACTGTCATTAGCAGGCACAAAGGAATTTGTTTGCCTATTCGTGCTGGG
>LUCH01004732.1:29166-51665 GCA_013368495.1 Paragonimus heterotremus | reverse complement strand
GACTTTCTAACCATGCCACCTACTGACGTTGACTCTTTTTTTCAGGTAAGAAATGGTGCTTGCTGAACTTGGCCGAAAGATAACCAACGCCTTAAGGTCGTTGGGCAACGCCACCATAATCAATGAGGATGTTTTGAATAGCCTGCTGAAGGAGATCTGTACGGCCCTCATCGAGTCCGATGTCAATATTCGTTTGGTCAAACAACTTCGTGAGAATGTACGAGCTGTTATAGATTTTGATGAAATGGCGGCTGGGCTGAATAAGCGAAAAATTATCCAGTCTGCTGTTTTCAAAGAGTTAGTGAGGCTAGTCGACCCACAAGTCAAAGCGTGGCAACCGGTCAAAAGCAGTTCGAATGTGATCATGCTGGTTGGCTTACAAGGAAGCGGAAAAACTACGACAGCCACCAAACTGGCCTACTTTTATCAGCGGAAAGGCTGGAAGACCTGTATGATCTGTGCGGACACCTATCGGGCCGGCGCGTTTGACCAGTTGAAACAGAATGCCACCAAGGCTCGAATCCCCTTCTACGGTTCGTACACGGAAACGGATCCAGTCGTGATTGCTCGTGATGGTGTACGAAAGTTTGAGGACGAATCGTTCGAAATCATCATCATGGACACCAGTGGACGACATAAACAGGAGGACTCATTGTTTGAAGAGATGCTACAGGTATTTACCTTTCTGCGATCACCTACTTAACGTTTGCGTGATCAGGCAAATCGTAATGGTTGTAGTTCGGTGTAGTTGCACTTAATCATATTCACGTCATTAACTTGAGAATCTGATCTTTTGAGTCGCTGTGTCTGTCACGGTGTAACTTCCCAGATTTTCTATTGTATCACTGTTTGCTGTCATATAACCGAAATCACCGGTGAACGAATGAACACTGTTATGCTGACTTGACTCTGGCGATAACGACGTCGACTACCGAGCGCAGGTCTTCTGATTGGAACCCCGGTTACTGCGGCTGCTTCAGTTTGAGTGTGGGCAGTCTGACAGTATTCAGCCCACATTTGACCAGACACATTGTTCCTCAGTAGATGCCCCCTTCCAGTCTGTCTGTTCCTATCCATAAATATCAGGTCCTTCAAACGCAACTTGTTGCTCTGAAGGGAACAGTCGCTGTTCTATTGATACTCATAACGGCCTCCACTGTTCAGTTTACACTTTTCACGAAATCCTCGATGTACGGTTGAATAATCTTATAACTTGAATAGAGAACACTCGTTCCAACTGGGACAGGCGTAGCAAAATTACGGTTTTTGTTAACAATTCAATCGAATTCAACGTAACGTTCGTACTTCTTTTGATGTTTTACTGTCCTTTAATCCTTGGTAGACGTGAAGTGTTACCTTACCTCTTATTGAGGTCCAGTTTTTGTGGTTGCTAGCCGCGTGAAACAGGCGGTTTTGTAACATTCTCATGGACCTAACTATTCACCATTTTTCCGATCCGGATTGCCGGCTCGCTTATTCTGTTTATTCATGTGCAGACTACACACGTGAATAAGTCTATAGGTGACTTGGAGAACTGATACGACCAACGGTGGTCTGATTTGGCCATAATTACTTCGCCAAATCGTGGAAAAGTACTGCTTTGGGGCTGTTGCAAACGTTATCGATCCAATCAATGATGGTAAACGCTGATCTCCTCCTTCCCTCGTCACACTTCTTCGTCCATCTCCTTCGTTGCGCTTTATGTCTCCAACGACAATCATCTCGTTAGTTCGGTCCGCAAAACCCTTAAAAAACTGGCAATCCAGTTTTTTAGTTTGCTAGCTCGAAGCCTGTCGCAACCTTTGCAATTTTACATTATATACCGCTGTAGCAGTCAAGTGTAGTAGTGAAATTCATCTCACCTGATCAAAAGCACACGTTTAACGCGGTATCATCTTACGGTAGCAAGTTGTTCATTACTCAACGACGGTCACTCAGTGCAGCCGGCCATTCTGGCACAAAAACGCTGAAGATAACATAAAGTACATATGTATTCTATCACTAACCGGCGGCATGTGATGGCAGCAGGTTACACCCAAAAGGGCAATCACATATGCTACCTACAGCAGAAGGGTTTTTTAATGGTGTGATGTATATCGCATGGTATTGAACTTCTGATGGCATGAAAGCTGGGAGTTCTCCGAGTTTGAATACTGCTTACTTCCTGTGTAGTTTTGATTGTTGCTTGTGTGGTGCACGCTAAACCGTAACGCACGAATAGTTGGTAATTTGCAAATTCATGTTTATTCTTCAGTTTTTACATCACAGGGTGTTTGTTGCCATATAACAATAAATGAGTCTAACCTAGGTTACAGAACAATTCGAGGTAACTGGAGCTTAAATCAGCTACCGTTGCCGTTACCACTGACATTGCATGATATATTAGTAAATGGCGTTGGTTAGCCATTGGCCTGATATTTTAGCAACGTCTATATTTTTTTTGTACTCCTCATGAGTGAACGAAGCAAATTTTAATGCCTAGTTCAGCAAAGTTGTTCGCTGTGGTGTATTTCGTTTTTACGCATATTCGGACCGCAATAAGATTCTAGTGGTTTTGAAAACTGTGTCTCTGCACATTCGTTGCTTTTGCGGTGACTGACCTGGCTACAGGTTGCGCATTGTCCGTTACCTTATGGGCGTTGTACTCTACATATCAACTGTTTATTCTATTTTTAGTTAGACAGAAGTTTAACCCATCTCTTGTACGTTCCTAGAAATATCGTTCGATTGTATCACTACATTCCAGGTTTCCAATGCAATTGAACCGGACCACGTGATCTATGTAATGGACGCTTCCATTGGTCAAGCTTGTGAAGCTCGAGCAAGCGCGTTCAAAAGCAAGGTGGACGTCTCGTCTGTGATCGTTACAAAACTGGACGGGCATGCCAAAGGTACGGATATGTTTACTCTTGACTACGACATTCTTAAGAGTCATGCCTTATTAGAAAAGAGGAAAGTAGGCTGACCTATCCGCGGCATCCTGCTTGAAACTTGTTACGCACGGTAGCTCTGTGTATTGGTTGTGCCATCAGTCGGCCTGTGTTGAACATTCATCTTACTCCTCACGGAAACAGGACAAAGCTAATTATCACCCAGCATTGCACACAATTTTTTCTACCGTACGTTACAGGATATCTGGTTCCGTGTATGACTTGCAGATCATTACATATCGTACCAGCAATGCTGTTTATTTGTAGAAAGTTGATAAAAAAATCGCAAAAATGACTGCAATCATTTCGGAAAGTGGTTTGTCAGCAAAAGCTAGTGGGACGTACTTCATCCATCCTAAATCAGATCCTCACTGCGTCTTCTCACAGTGTTCACCGGAAATGAAATTTTCTTTTTGTTTCTAGGCATCTTGCGACTTCGCGATTTGTTCGTAGACTCCAGTAGCCTATGCATTCACGTCGAGCGAGTATGACTAAATCATCCTTAGCTGGACTAAGATATCTGACTATAAGTCAGCCAGTCCACACATATACTGTGTGAAGAAGGGGTCGTACTCTTTTTTGCGTGCATTGAGGTATTGCTTCACCGAAAGATTACCTCCCCTGTGCATATGGCTTGATAAGTAGCAATAAAATCCGTCCAGTGTGTTAACACGAGAATGGACATTTTTCTCATAATCCAAAGTGGATAATCTGTCGTTCAAAGCCACCACTAATTGTTTGTAAGTGACCTTTCTTCTGGTACATATCCAATCATTTTGAAGGCTATATGAGCGCCACTTCCACCCATAAGAGCTATCCGGACCAAACTTATTCACCTCACCAGAGTTCTCATTTCCACTGTGACGTTTTGGAAGACGTGAGTGTCTACCTACTTCGAACAATGTCAGATAGTTCCTGTGGAGCAAGCCATCGTAAGCGTCGTTCACAAAACTGAAGAACTCGTTGCATTCGACGTTAACGAACGGTTGCGTTTGTTTCGTTTAGGTCGAACTTTGTTGTTGTGTACGCACGAGGGTGAGCTTCTTAGAAATGGGATTGGTAGAGCATTTTGATCTCTGAGGTCGTTTGGCGACCTTCTGTATGGTGAAGGGCATTGACATAAAGGTCAGAGTAATGTCTTTCTCGAATTCGTTTTACTGTGGCATGATAGCATTAAGGCGTTCGGTTGTTCGTTCTATTTGATACCTAAGTTTCAAACGCTCTATCACCAATTGGAGTGACATTATCGGTGCTTGGAGGTTTGAACATGAAGGCTCTGTTGTCTGCTCACCAGTCTTTAGATTATCCACCCATCCACAGAACACAACCTAGCTTGTGTTGGATCGCAGGCCAGTGTGTTCATGCCGTGTAACCACCTGCCCAGTACACCGTTGGCTCACGTATTGTGTGCTTATAGGTTTAGTGAATGGAAACAATGTGCATTTGTGGAGGTGTGGTTTTATAGGTTTGTGGCTGTCATGTTTACGACTCCCTTCACTGTCTGGTTAAGAATAAACAGGTGTAAAATATTTTCGTTATTATTTCTAGTGATATCCGTTAGTCACCTAAACGTTAGGTACTCCATGGCGGACAGCGGCGTAAAGATGTGAAATATTGGATGGTCACGTAACTATGACGCGGCGTGTATGTTGTGGGGTTTATTCCTTTGAAACATTTGAGTCACTTTGCCCACTCCATTAAAACGGTAAAACACGTCGAGTGATTACGTTGGTGTTGTTTTGTTGCCGTGACCTACACAACAACACTTCAAGTAGTTAGCTGAGTCTAGAGTATTTTACCGTAGGTTTATTGGCCTCGGTAGTTAACAGACTACTGTCCGAACTATCTACTGTTCATTGAAAGTTCTTTATTTGGGTTACTGATGTTGATATTTCTTGCAGTAGTCTAATGTTTCCTCTTAGAACGAACTGGCTGCGAAAAACTCTGTCCGCCTAAACTCAGCTATTCCTAAACATAAACATATCATCATCTATAATTGATCACAGCTTTCGTATTCGTATAGACTTTTCAGCTTACTCCTTTTGAGAAGACGCATTCGACTCGTGTTTCGCCCTTGTCATTGTTACGAGTTGTGGGCTAAGCACACACATCATTCGTGGGTTGTTGCGTCCTGTTGTCGTTGTCTGTTTAACAGGTTAGTAAACTGTCGTTATAGTGCGCTAACGACTTCGTTTTGTTAGTCGTGTTTGATCACTTGTATGGGCCATAGCAATGCCTTAGTGCCATTCATCCATTTATTCATTCATAACGGTTATGAGCCTGGCCTAATACTGTCGCTCGGGCCGCCGCCCACCGTGTTGCCTTTTTCAGTCTAACTGGGCTACACAACCTATGTTCAATGAACCAGGCTGTGGGGGTAGCACGCAAAGTGGCTGCGTAACGAACAAAATCGATGGTAAGGGCGTGCGTCGGATACGGAATTGTCCACACTGCTATCTCTAAATACCACTTTGTCTGACATTCTCTTTGTTTGCGCATAGCAATTTCAGCATGTGCGAGTACACAACTGGGTGACTACCAAAGACAAATAACGGAGGGACATGGTATAATCGGGTAATTTTACACGGTCGAAAGCCGATCTCTTGTTCATCCGGGTACTTATCCTTTCACAAATGTCATCTGTTGTTTTACGACGTACCATAGTTAGGTGCGATATAGCTTACTACTTACTGTCACATTCATTTTCTAATATTGATAACTTTAAGTAAGACTAAAATTAGGTCGCTGCACTTGACAATGACTTCCATTTACACATTTTAATTAAACCTTTCTCTTACTTCTCCAACACGTGTGTCTGTTTGGAACCCAGGTGGCGGTGCTCTGAGTGCAGTGGCCGCAACTCACAGTCCGATTGTTTTTATTGGTACCGGGGAGCATATTGACGATTTTGAGCTTTTCCGTGTGCAACCGTTCGTGCAGAAGTTGCTCGGGCTAGGTGATCTTGAGGGACTGGTTGAACGGGTGAGTGTAATCGCATACTCAGAATGGATTATCCGTGATCTATCGACTTGGCAATTCTGTAAATTTTCTTCCTTAATTTTCAATTGAAAGGTTACGGAATTGAAATTGGACGAGAACGAAGAGTTGGTAAAGAAGCTCAAACAGGGCGTATTCACGTTACGAAACATGTACGAGCAGTTTCAAAACATACTCAAACTTGGCTCGTTCTCCCAAATGCTTTCTGCTATCCCCGGCTTGGGACAGGAACTGTTGACCAATGACCAAGTAAGTATGCAGTATACAACAGCATCTGCCCAACGGTCCGGAATTTTCTTCTGGTGCTTCACAAAACTTCCACCACTGTCTCCGTTATCTCCTGCCCTATCAGATGAACGGTTAAGTTTTGGCCTAAACGGCACAAAACATGCGGGATAAGTGCCATCATATAACTAACGCTACTGTCCGCACCCGTGTCGATGCCGTTATCATTTGGTTGTCCTGCGACCTTCTGTCCTTTCAAGTAATGACAGAAACTGTGATGTTTACCGATGCCAACCTCTCGTATTCGATAGGTTAGCGGTCTGTGGACGTTTAGCAAAATGGTATGATAGTCGTTACTGTTTGCCTATAATTATTCGGTTTCAAACATTCCCAGTGTATCGAAAATGCTGTTCGTATTAAGACCAGCTGCTTGATTCAGCCCCGCTGTTTGTCACTGGATTCCAAAAGACAAAATCGTAAACAACGTTTGTGCATGTTCATCTTGCTAAAATAGTTATTTTCATTTATGGTCTTTCTCATTAGGCCCATTTTTATCATTGAAGGTTTTGTAGCGTGTAATCATTGTTTACCCCCCCCCTCTATTTTTAAGACCGTCGCAATATTGTACTGTCTGTCTAATATCCAAGATAACCTTGGTTGAATGTTTGTCACAGCGATTTTATGAACCACCTGCTGTTGTTTCGAACCGCCCTCCATCATTATAGTGTAACGTGTTCATATCCCACTAGTCTTGATGGACAGTCTGTCTCAGGTTACCAGTTTTCAGCTGTCAGTGGTCACAACGGAACCACACGGTTGTGGTTCGATATTTCGCGACATTTAACTCCAAACAGACCCTCTTTGCTGATCAAGTGTGTTCTTGTCTAGGCTTATTAAGTGAAGATATCTTGGACAAGGTTTGAACGAACACCTGAAGCGCGTGTCCATCTACGCCAGTGAACTGTGATGTTCATCGTTGCTTCAACAAACAATGTTCATAGGACTGGCAGTCTGGCGAATAAGAGCTTCGGCTCGTATCACAAGGAACTGCCGCGTCCGGCCTCGTTTAGAGTGATTTTACTAAATGAGACCCCAGAGATTACTGCAGTGATGCACATTGTTATTTAGTATCCCCTTGTATTAGTTGCCTTATCGTTGTCATCGATGAGTGGTGCGTGTGCTTCCACAGTACCACCAATATGGTGTTGCAAAAATAGAGCAGTCTGGTGTTGTACATCGCTTGTTAACAGTTTTCCTACAGGGTACTCTTTTTTTTGTGCCACAGTTCTATTTATTGTGCAGTTTGCCAGACCGAGGTTAAGGGTTGAATTGCATGCCTCATTCGGGACACTTTCTTGTTGAAACCTGCTCCATAATATAACGAGGTGAAGATTAAAGTTGGTAGTATGTTGTAACCAACCCGTCAATCTTTCGGATGGACTCGTGATTTTGTGGTTTGGAGCGTAAGCAGTTACGATCAGATAATCGCGATGTGGATGAATACACTGCTTCAAATCTCCACGAAGGGCCGCGATTCTCTCCGTTGCTCATTTTCTTTTGACTGTTGATCATCACGGTTGATTGTACAATATCTTCTGAGAGGTTTGAAGACTAGTAAGCAACAGATGGCTCGCAATCTGGTTGTAATCTTTCCACATTAGGGAATATGCTTGTCAGGAAAGGAGCTTCCTATAAATGCTATACGAAGTGCATGACTACGATTATTTACTTTCAGCTGCATATGAGAATTCGTGGGCTCTATTTTCGGGTTAGCAGCTTTGAATCGTCGTTATGTTAAATACCCCTGATACTCAAAAATGTCAGTCTTCTTGTAACGAAGCATCGTTCCGGAGCACATACTTTGTTTTTCTTCTTGTTTCCGGCTATTGGATCATCTGGACACTTGTTCACGCTGTGTCGTTTTTTTTGTTCCTACAGGAAAGCCATAGGCGCCTAAAGCGACTTATGACTATTATGGACAGTATGAATGACTACGAGTTGGATTCAGACGAGGGCGCACGGCTTTTTAATCGTCAGCCCGGGAGAACACTGCGTGTCGCACGTGGTGCCGGTGTCAGCCAGGCTGAAGTCAAACTGCTTCTCACACAGCATACCAAGTTCTACATGGTTGTGAAAAATATGGGTGGCATCAAGGGTCTATTCCAATCCGGTCCACGAGGTGGTATGGGCGCTGGCACTGGTCCCGGAACTGGTGCCAGTGGGAACGCACCGAGTCTGACCGAAATGGCTGCTGCATCGCGGTCTGTCAGCGCTGGTCAAATGGCCAAACTGAATCAATCAATGGCGAAAGTGCTAGACCCACGTATCCTGCATCAAATGGGAGGGATGACCGGCTTACAGAATATGATGCGTCAGTTACAAGCAGGTGGTGGCTTTGGTGGACGTATGGGCTGAAAGCGCATGCGGCACGTGGCCTATTATATTTACGTCCGAAAGTCTTTCTCGTGAAATACAGCGATTCGATTTTTGTCCACTTTCCAACTTCCACTTACATTTGTACAGCTCTACCTATGTTGGTTTCTTTCAAGTGAGGAATTTATTTTGTCTTTTGTTTACGTCAACATGAGTATGTGCATTCCCCCTCATTTTGAATCCCATCGCTTACAGTCTGTGAATGATCGAAGCATAGTTTTGGTCATTGGTTATCTTTTGTTTGCATTGCCAGTTCGTGTGCAAGCAAAGCAGCAGTGTGGTTTGTGCCAAGGATACAGGAATGTGTCTTTTTTGCGTGCTTGCGGTTGCACTGCAGGCTACAACACAGGAAGACCATTCAATAAAATCGTCTGTTCCAAAAACCTACTGTCTTTCAAAGTGGTCGAATGCTAAACGCTCCCTCATAAGTTCCTGAGGAGGAGGAGAATAGTTTTTGCTTACATGTTCCCATTTGCTTACCAGTTTGAGAGAAACTCGCGACCGATGTTTTTTTTTTTAAACTTAGGAAAGTTAGTAAAGAGCAACGTAAAATTTGCTAACATGTACATATGTCAGCACCGAACGAATGCGCACAATCTTACACTCGTTCGTATTAAACGACAAATGACTACCTATGGACCAGTGGTTGAAACAATTCAAATCAAGTCACCACAGTTCACCAGGTTTGTGTGCCGTTATCGCTGAGCGCTGTCGATGGCCTGACTGCACTTGGCGCTTCATCTATCGACTAAATAGAACGTCGCTGTTGGCAGGGAATCATCCCGATAATTGTTCATTTATTCTGGCTTTACACCTACACCTTCTAGGCATCTAAGTAGGAGTCCATTAAGGCTATAGTTTTCGGGTTTCTGCGTCAAGATGTAGCGGTTCACACTCATTGCGATAGCCGCATTGCCTACACAAATTTCGCCAGTCGTGTTAGTTTGGAGTCTTGGGCAGCTCGGTGGTAATAAGTCAGGACAAAGTTTTGGAACCTGATTCAAAGCTACCGACAATCGCCGACCCATTGGGGTTACCGTTCTTCAACCATGTAATAATCAAGTTCACGGACAGCGGTTATAAGCAGAGTGATCTGGAGCTGGCTGTTGTTTGCCTAGTTCTCGCATGTATCGGAAAACGATTGTATCAAACAGCGAACATTTATGAAGACTGGCCGCCCATCTCGAGAAAAAATCCGTTGGTATTCCGAAGCCCTTAGCCAGTTGCACTATGGAGGAACAGGGTGTTGTATGAAGCCAGGGCTTGATGGATGACATTTGTGCCAGGAGCCACTGAAGGACACATGCTAGATTAGGGCAGAAAACTGCCATACTGCGTGGCAAACATGGGGTCCGTAGTACCCTGTTAGGTTTCCATAGTTTTGTCTAAAGCGTTTATCTACTTATCCTGCAGTTAACTAGATTTGTAGCGTGAGGGTGTTCTCGACAACATTATCGTTGCCTCCAGGACTTTCTTGACGCTGGCTACCGTCGATGGATTCAGACGCGACTAAGAGTTACCTTTTACAAACCAATGGTAATCCATCATCATTATCATCAGTAAACTGGTCAGTTGTGACCGCCGTAAATGACGATGTGCTGACGTTTGTATCCCGGCGATATGAACTGGCTGCATGCGAACGTGCAACCCTTTCGCACGTATACATTTGCGTTCGCTGGCAGGATGGCACATCGCAGTCCACATTGTATTGCTAATCACGCGATTTTCTTAAAGCTGATCTCCCTTGCTTATTACAATTCAACAGTTCGTTTCTCGAACAGAAATAATCGAAATAACTTTGTGAGGGTTGGTCTGTTTTGATGTCGCAGCTACGTTTAGCTCAGACTACTTCACTATTTGCAACTAACCGAGCTCGTGTTTTGGTTTTACATAGCCTTTCCTGTTATGATCGAACTTAAATAGACAATTAACGACGGACTAGTAGTTGCGTTTCTCGCCCGTTCAGCCGAGGCGCAGACAAGTTCTGGCAGGAATCCTTTTAAGTGAAGGAGTCGAAGCGCATACCAGAGTGACAGCTGAGGCCCAACTTAAACGATGCTCGGTAATGTAGGAAAAATTTTGACGGCGGTGGATTCTCTCTGAACTAGTATGAGGTTCTGGGCACGTTGCGATCTTCAGGAAATCAAGCTGGAGCTCGTCTATAAGCGTACGTACATGATACCTACGAGACTCGTGTGCTCGCAATCGTTGTCACCATGCAGTCGGATTCCAATGCAAGTTACGCCGGTAAATGAGTCTGATTAGCCAACGGTCAGTGATCAAGAGAACGACCAAGTAGTGAACGTGTTTTCTGTGTTTGATCATCAGGCTGATTACTACAATAAATATGAAAACGGTAACTGGGGCGAGTCAGAAAAATGGTCAATAAGGGTTATGGACGTCGTGTTTGTTAAAAGGTTATCAGGTCAGTAATCAATCGGTCCAGTGGACTGCTTAAGCAGCCGCTCTTCCGCCTCTCTTAACGCTAAGTTTCACGTGTAGTGAACATTTGTAACCACCGTCGTCGTCCGGCTGTCGCTGGTGTGTGGCCTATTTTGCACCACGGTTCGAAAGCGCGGTGTCTGCTGTGTTTGTTCACCGTTGCCTCCACCAACTACCTCACATCACATGGATGACAGTGTGAGCAATGGGGTGGTTCACGAGCGTATCTCAAAAGGCTCGAGACAAATGACTGATTAATACGCATGCAACCAGTGACCGCATGTGTTCCACCTCGTGTGATATTTTTCTTGGAAAATGTGTAACATATAGTCCGCGATGGTTGGGTTATGTCTCCGCATGCTAGGCGAGCATTCATCGCATCACTTCGACAAAACCGCGGAGTGGTCAAAAGACGGCCTGTGTTGAGTACGGTGGGTAGGTGTCATCTGCTTTTTAAATTCGACGCTCACTCAAATCTAGTAAAAAACGCTATCCGACATAATGGCGTGTCACAATCGATTGCACGCCGACATTTCTTGTGTTTCAGTTCTGTTCAACCTTACTGTATTAACTGTTCTCTTTACTTTGGTAATTTTTCTGGAATATTTCAGGTTACGGTTGGGATGAACAGTGGCTCAAACTACAGCGTTGTCTAACCAGAGTTATGATAATTGTGAATGAGGGATGCAAAAGAAAATTTACAGACTCCCAGGTCACTTATTGACGTTTTCTGTTGTAAGTAGGCATATTGTTCATCACGCAAATAAATCACTGCTTCCTGGTTATAGATCGGAGAACAGTCAGATGTAAAGTAAGCCGAGTAAGCTGCTACGAACAGCAGTAATGCCAGAAGGTGGTTGTTACCGGTGATAATTAGGAACTAGTTGGACTCGTCAAGATGACATGCGAACTCGTCAGAAAGAGGTACTTAAAAACTACCCGGTTTCGCCATTCCCCGATTTCATTCCTCCGGTTTCTTGGTCGTAGCACCTTGAAAAGTAGCATACCTCAAAATGTTATCACACTTTGACGGCGCCACCCACATTTTCATGCGCGCATGACTGTAACACAGCACTTAACCTGCGACTAGGATGTTGGTCGGGCACTAGTTGTTCGTACTGGTTAGTCAAATTTGTGAACGCTTTCTTATTGTTTTTTTCTGATGTCAGTTTGCTTCAAGAGTAAGATGAATGTGAGGCACTGAGATCTATCCAATGTTGATTAGATGTATGATAATTCCTGGCCCGTCACAGATGGACAGTCTCGAGGCTTTGAATGGTAATAGTTGAGATTACTGGTGATCCATTCGGTATCACTGGTGCAACGAACTGCTGATCAATGAGCTGAAAAATGTGAATTAGAGGGAGGCTACAGATTTTGTTAGATTGTCGTGACCACAAGCCGCAAACCGAATCTATTGGCGTATCCCGGAAAGCGGTAGAAAGTGTCATCGACTGTGATCACTGTCAGATAATATGTTGAAAATAGATCGTCTCAGGATATATACCACCTAGGAGTGGAACAAATATTCGATGACATCAACGAATATGTTTTCCAATGGGCTACGCGAATGCATGAAAGGTATTGTGAAATGCTTGTCGTTGTTGCGGTCAGCTGTGAGTGATGCTCAATTTACTGTTCGGTGTTATTTGTAAAGAGTCAATGAACTTCGTCAGTCTGCTTAAAACGCAAAAGTTAGTTAATTCTCAGAGGGCTCGCAATGGGTTGAATTCACATGAGGCGTACGTTCGATTACTCATTATATTTTTGAAGATTACGACAAAATGAGAGACATCCCGCAGAATGTGGTGTTGACAGGTTTATGTCCAACCTGCTAAGTCACCTACTTGATTACCACGAACGTTAGTGAGACCACATCACACTAGATCGGAGAAACCGTCTGTGTACCCCAAGCCCCAATAGACCGACACTCGTCGATGTAGATGCGAAAGATTCGGAGGATGCGTCAGTGTGGAGCGAGAACAAAACTAGAGTCAGATGCCGACAGAAGGGGACACCAACGGTAGCTGCGCCCACTACCATACCTGGAACAATGGAGGTTAGCCGTGCTGCCGGTAGCAATATGGACTCCGCCCTGCAGACGCTCACTAAGGAAATTCAGTCAAAACATACCCGAGTAAATTTACCAGTGTGTGATAGTGTTCAACGTTCCAGAAGCTATCATTGAAACATCTCAACCACCGTTAGATCGCGATATTGCTTCGTTTCGTGATGTACTAATTAAACATCAAACGCCTGTAGGCGATCTGAAAAGCATCGTTCTTGCTGACGAAGTGGTTAGAGTCACTCAAATGGGCAACCAAGCTAGAAACCGTTTTACACACACCACTGTCAACCATAAGTTGTGGATATCCGTCGTTCACTGAGGAGATTCTTTCACAGACCGGTTATCGACAACGTGCTTAGTTCGCTTAATCGATCACCTATCTAATCAGCTGTAGGACTCACACAAATCGTTTGTGAACAGACGGGGATAGGTACTTGTGATTAATTGATGCCACCTCGGATAACTGCAGGAAGCATCCCCTGATTTTTCTGGGTGACACTTTTAGTCCCACTGCTGTCTTGTTAGAGTTTACGAGTTACAGATCCTCAGCAAATGAAGCAACCGGATTCAGTTCTTCGGTTCGACCAGCACTTGGTCTTGGACTACGAGGGAGGAAGTTGTGACGATCGATCGGCTGAAAAGTTAGGGAGGCTCTGAACCGCTAACTCATATCGGTGCTAGGTTTTACATGAAGTAGAATTTATGACCGACCATGTACACCATTCACTTAATTCTTGTTGGTCTTGCCGATAGATCGTGTCTGATAAACTATCAGGTTAGAACTTTTCCAGTTCTTATAGTGACAGGGTTACAGAATGTAAACATGTGAGCTTATTCATGGACCGTAAATTAAATGATCTTAGAGGCCACTCAATGTAATATAATCCTTCAGTTTATTGATGTGAGAATTCTTTATCTGGCGAGGCTCGAACCAGCGAAATGTGCTGTACCTTCATTTTACCAGAACACCTGTGAACCAATAAATAGCTGGTGTTAACACTTCAAAAGATTGCGGATTAACCGTGTTATGACTATCTTTCTCTTCTGTTATAACGAAGTGAGTTTGACATTTTGACGCATCCTGTTTACGGCTGGAATATGCTGCCAGTTATCAGAACAAATGAGGACCGGCATTTCCTTTTTCTCGCTGGCCGGCAACTGTGAGCTAGGGTACAATTATCAACGAAACTCCACATTTCCTTACAATACAGGAAATAAACACTAAGTATAACTCTGATTCACTTTGTTCAGCCGTGTGCATTATAAACCACGAAACCTTTTGAATAGTGCAATTATCTATAGATGCCAAATATGGCGTTGACAGATAGCAACAAGAAAATTTTATGATGATCTACTTTTGTTCATTCCTTGGCAAACTGGACCGCAAAGTCGAAAAACTTTAAATTAACCGACCAGTTATAAGACGAAAACTCAATAAAGAAATGTGACGCCTGTAACCTTTTCCAATTCTTATGCCGCATTTAGAGACCTCAATCGCACAGAAGTTTTTGAGGTACACTGTATCAACTATTCGCAAAATGAGATACCCGCTACGTTTTGGACGTGGGGAATTGTGGAAAAATGTGTAATCTGATTGGTTAACATTTTGAAATGTGATGCACATCCAGATTGTCACATATAAGTTTGAGTGTAAACGAATAAACATCGTGCATACCACCTCACTGGGAAACTCTAGTTAATTTAAATTTAAATTTTCCATCCATTTATGTACTGCACAAAACCTTGGAATATAGTGAGTCTTTGTTTGCACATTTACGTACATGCTGTTTCCTGTTCGCACTGTCATTTACTTGATTTTGTAAGTTCGGGAAATAGAAAGTGAAAATTTATTTGATATATACATGTGTGTTAGTTAGGTTCGCTCGTGCGTATCACTTATCTTCCTCATCAAAATTGAACGAAAGCTTTCCCTGTCCAGATCCAATGGCTTCTTGATTTTGTAGAGGTGACCGATCACGTCTTCTTGATTCTAAACTGTCTTTGGAGCGGCTACTCGAAGTGATGAGATCAGATTTTCTTCTGAGCACCTGCTGCTCTTTAGAGTGTTTTGGTCGAAAAATAATTTTCCCAGGTTCTGTTGTATGGTGATCGGTGTTATCTGTAAAAGGACGGTCAGAAGTTGTGTATTAACTTCACGTTAGTCAGATCAATAGTATACTTTATACACATGTTTAGTAAATGAAGGGTGATTAATTCCATGGGCTTGAATCACATTAATAGGAATCAATAGAATTTGAGAGTTGTTCACATGAATTTACTTCCCGAACTTTTCCATTCTACATTTCTACGTGAAGCCGGGCTAAATGTTGCCGTTTGTAAACTAGTAAGCTTTGTTGAACGGGGATATGCATAATGAGCACCTACCTGGAACGTGATTATGTGGTCCGAATGGATGCACTTCTGAAATGGACAGAGTGAAGTGGGTAAATAGACATTTAGTGCTATAAATTTTTCCATCATTTATGACGGATCTGTTCGCTTATTGTTCGTGCTTACAATGTCTACCTAGGCATCGAACATCACCTGACTCTACTTGACGGAAACATACAAGACTTACAACATGACTACCATCAAATCGATCCGAGGTCAACGCTTCGGCAAGTCTTGATGCACTAAGTAGGTGTAGGTGATAAGTTTTACGCGAAGATGATGAAACGTGAAAAAAATTATAGGTTAACGATACGTGAAGGTGTCAACGGTAGACAGAGCCGTAATACACACGGGAGCTGCTCAAGGCTAGGAATGATAGTACCAATGACAGTACTGACAAACTGGAAGATGTGAGGCGTATTAACATAGGATGACACTGGTCTCGAATGGATAATGGAAACAACACAGCCAGTAAAAATACCGGGATGCTATCGGTAACAACGAACAAAAAAAGAGTGGTAAGCGATACCTGATTTTGAAACGTCGGTTGTAGCGTCCTCATTATCCTTTAGAGTACGCTGTTCTAAAAACGTGCGGGCCTCACTTTCCGAAACTCCACTCGAGGGATCCCAAACCAGTTGTGGTTGTTCATCGGGGCGATCACCATCATCGGAATTTTTATGTAGTTCAGTTCGCTAGTTTAAAAGATTGCAAACAAAAATCGTTTAATATATATGAACGTCCAGTTCACCTCCAAACGGATTACTATCGGACACATTTTGTTAGTTTGTTAGAAAGGCACAACCGTAGTGTGTATTCCTATTCAGACCATGTGTTGAAATTGAATCCGCATGCCTATGAGACAACTGTGTTGACCACTGCGCCACTTACCTCAATTTGCGTAGGATTGAATTATCATAGGCAAACGCTCAACCACTTTCGTTTGTCAGTAATGCTAAGGTTGCCTGATCATGTGGACATGAAATGTAATAATTGTCCTGTTAATTTCAGTCGATGCCCATACGACCACAATTTCTTAGTCATGTTGAAATCACAGGGTTCATTAAACTTGTGCTGAGTAGTGTTAGGTAGTGGGAATTCGGCAGACATCAGTTGAACATCACCCACAGTTGACAGCAGTGTGTGCAGTCAGATGGATTATCCGGTGAGCTCTTTTCGAAAAAAAGGCAAAAGATCTGAGTTTTGTGTCTATTCAAAGAATTAATCGGCGGTAAACAATCGTACCCGAACGGAATTGAGCTCAAACCTAATGTGCTTGTTGATCACAACTCTACTGATGACACTGGGCATGATGAAATAGTCACGTTTAGCAGAACAATCGGTTGCGGCTAATGCTTAGGTCACCCGATCGCAAACGTATTGTTACTTCGAATTAACAAACACGCGATCGTAACCTCTCGGCCATAATGAAACCCCTGCTTTTATTGGTTTAATTACTGTTCCTTGAATACTCATACGTCAGCGATTGCCTTATCAGTTATATCAAGAATAAGTCAAATGGAGAAGTTGATTACCAAACTAGACAGGTAGAGCGAAAAAATGTCTGTATCAGAAACGAGGAGTTGTTGTTGAACATTACTCGTTGAGCAAGTTGTGATACTCAACGTTTCAACCCCATCCAATGGCCTTTTTCGAATGCTGTAATTAATTACAACACTCGAGAAAGGTCACCCAAGGTGGTTGAAACGTTGGGTATTATGTATTCCGTAACGTTGTGTTACTCTCAATCCATTTATGAAATATATGTTAAACACGGTACTCAGACTGCTTGATTTCACCCGCAATAAATGTGGTGCGGATATTCTTCATGAATATCGACGGGGATTACAGTTAATACAGCTGATCGACTGTCAAAACGGTTGGTTATCACTCACTTTGCTGTCAATGGTGGGTTCGCAAGGAATTCCCGCGTGTTCTTTGAATTTACGAATAAAGCTGGGTTCCGAATTTTGAATATACTGAACACTTGCTTTTCGTGGCATTACCTCAGAGCTAAAAACAAAGAAAGAAAACAGGCATTATGATGAACTTTACGATGAACACAGTGGCTTCAAGTTGAAAGCAGTGTCAATGTTACAATACACCACATTTGAAGTCATTCGATAGAGGAAGTTAAAAGTGTCAGACTTCTTCAGAGCATCAGGGAACATATATGTTGTGACATGGTAACATTTCGTTTACCCTCAGTAAGATATGTACAGGGACTGGATACACCAACAAACAACAATCATTATGTAATCACTTAAGTTGTTTCAGCCGTATTTGTGCCTGATAAGTTCAGATAAGCATCGCTTTGCAAAAAGTCAGTATTTTCGGGTTTTGACTGAGCAACAGTATCTTGAATGGGTTGACTGAGTCAACTTAGTAACCTGTTGTCATAAGATGTTTAACAATCGATAAAGTAGGATTTCGGGCAGCTGGTTCACTATCGGTTGTTTCAACCATTTCAGGATGTTTTCGGTCATTCGCTGTGGCAGGTGTTCTGTTCTCCCTGTGTAAACGTCATTGCAACTGCAGGCGAACTGGCACACGACGTGAGAGACAGAATATTCTGACGAACTGCGTTCGCGAATATGGAGAACTATTCCTCTAGTGGTTTCAAGTAGGATGCACAAACTTAGAGAGAAGCGGTGTGGGTGACTAGGATTCAAACTCACAGCCATGTGATTGACTGTCGGTACCACAACCGTGTAAAATGTAAGGTGCTCTTCGCCCAGTGAGATCTACTGGTAGACAGCGAGTGAAGTGAACGCAAGAAATACCTCCCAGACAGACGATACTGTGCCCTATCAGACATCAACTATAGATGCTGTTGATTCTCTGACCTTCCATTCAGGGAAGATAAGTCTGTAAGTTGTTTTATGCCTGTGCTCATCGCTATTCATTTGTCCAACCGGCGCCACGTTTCGTAATTAAGGTCGAACGAATCAAGCAGTGATGTGAGTACAAGACACGTGTACAGGAAATTTGATAACAAGAGATTGCGTCAGTTATGGAAATACTTATAACACTTCCAGAAGACTTATAATCTGCCAATGTCGTTGATCGGGTGTTGATTGCATCATACACAAGCAATCAAGCTTAAGCAATGCCTGTCGAGGCATATTAAAGGTGGCCATGTGTGTTCAATCGACAATAGGCCGTGTTAAATAAAAACCGGAACCAAAAGTTCGTAAAAACTTGCTGAACACCATCACTTAACATCCGGAAGTTAGAATATGGTGTTCAAACGCAACGCCATAACGAGCATGAATTGAAATGTATACCGGTAGCATGATGGATTTTACTGATTATATGACACATGCAATCAAACATCTTTCACGTCGAGAAGAATGAGACCGTTATTATGGAGGCTGTGTTGATTGCAGCTGCAAGAACCCGGCCAGACGCCAAAAACAAATCACTTAGAAAACTGTCACACTCATACAACATGTGCATTATCACTACGATGTTTGATTTCCTTGTGCGTCCAGAAAAGCGAGACAGTGTGATCATGCAAAATTTACAATCCATTTTTCACTTTGTTGTGTCCGTGTTCATAAAAATTACGTAGACTCAAAATAATACCACATGTGATTGATTGGAATTCCTTAAAGTTATCGATGTGAACTACTTTAGGGTAAAGAATGACTAATCGGAAAACATCGAATTATCCGTACTGAGTACGCTTTTGAGCTAGTTCATTTACATAATGTTTTCTCACAGCTGAAGCGGATTTCGTTCACATAACTTACCATTCATACTGTGTAGATAGCATTGAAACGAGAAAAGAATTAATCACTCTCGTGATGTAGTGTGGTTACTCTGTACATCCAAGAACGATAAAAGCTTGCGCAAAAATCGCTTTATCCGAACTATGCATTCTAAGATGCCTTGCAGGAGCTGAATGGATTAGAGCATTTTCACAACATTAATTTGAAAAAGCAAATCACATAAAATAGGACATGTACACAAAGTACGGTTAATTGACATTTCCTTCTTTTTCTCTTACTTATCGTAACAGTTCCATCTTCTCTAGCTATTTAACTCGATGTTTACATAGTGGGTTTTGTCTGGTTCGCCTACTACCTTTAGATCTGTGATTGTTAAAGTGTAGTAATTAGAGGTCATACGCATGATAATATATTTCTTACACAGCTATCTGCAACATATCAGTGAAGGACTGAACGGATATGTTGTTGGTTCACACTGGGCCTTATTAACTTCAGCCCAAAAACTCGTGAATACATTAGGGGATCCTGGGCAAAGCATAAATGCCTACGAGTAGGCACGCATAGTTTAAGCTGGTTGCAGTAAAATTCAGACTGAGACCCCATGCATAGTTGCACTGAGATAGCAAAAATGTGTCAATAAGTAAGAAGGATGGATACTGTCAACATGTGGTCTTATGTGTGCGTGGATGCGTGTGACCTATTTTCAGAAGTTTCACAAGCACATTTAAGGTGCATTTTCGGTTTTATGGCAGTAGAACTACAGGACGGAGCCGAATATTTGGAACATGAAGCCCTGGACTTATGAGCACAATAATCTGGATATTTTTGCCTGTTATGTTTACTTGTCGTACGCCTCGGATTGAACTGAGTTGTGCACGTCAAATGAGAACACAGTGCTCAAGTGGCTTTCACACCAGTACTTTATTGTTGACGTTCATGCGCAACCAAACAGCTTAGGTAAAAATAACAGACCACTGGGACGAGGAAACAGAACGACGTAAGGCGGACTTAGTGTCCATTTTCAATTCATGGAGTAAAACCAAGTTAGAACTAGTGGATACGGTGCAATACAACGTAACCAAGCACAAAAATAACGGTAACACGCTGATACGATGGGACAGAGCCAATAACACATCAACCACATTAACCTGAAGGCCCGCAAGTTGACAAAGTTTGACCGGTTTGTAAAAGCTCGTTTACCAGTACTGCCCAGAGTCGACTAGTGTTCTAGCCAAAGCGGGTTCAATGCTTCACCTGTTTACTTTCATAAGTTTTATGGCATCAACGTGTTTCGACAACTGGATCAAATTTATCGTCTGAATGTGAACTCTTCCCCGCTAAACGGAATATGAAATGTATTCATGACCTGTTTCATGAGCCCTAACTATGAAAACCGTAAAGTAAACCTTGACGACGTACTCTTCGTGCATCCAGTTGATTACGTCTATTTCATTTTATGAACTCACGTGTGAATGAAAACGCCGACTGAATTGTAGGTCACATCGGCATGGCAGACGGTCGAGATTTCAACTAAGTATTCAAGTACAAAAGAGAGGGAGGCTACTTAAACAAAACTTCGCGAATGCTCCCAAGAATCGTAGATGGGGCAACTCATTTTCATACTTATCAATGATCTAATTGGGAGTCTAGTGTCATTGTTACATATTTGCAGGTCCTAACCTCTTCTGTTATTCTGAGGTGGGGGTCACGCTAACGTGCAGCGTTGATCCAGGAAGTTATGCTGACGAACATGAAACCGTTGTAAACGAACCAGAGGAGTAGTCAGACGAAAAGCGGTTACGCTTAAACGGTTGTATATCGTACTACCGATTGCTTGGAAGTGCCTGTTGCTTCAAAGCTCCGGCTTTTGAGCCAGAGAATCCGAATGGTGTCCCCTAAGTCAACCCCTTCCGCGGCATAGACGGTTTAAAAGTATTCGAGGTTACCGTCGCTCTCACAAACCAGCCTACCTTTTTTCAACTTCTCCCTCAACAGCTCCTAATTTGCTTCCCATCAGGTCAAATTGTAAGCGCTTCCACAGCATGCAATCAGACCGCACACAGATCAAGAACGCAATGTTCGTTTGCCGTAGCAGCATATGCTCTAACAACCAATGGTTCATGTGCTGTTAAGAACGACTTCTACGATACCCTGCTTAATCTTTTGAGTTCAACTAAGCAGTCGGACGCAACTATGCCTGCTGGTGATGTGAACGCACAACCCGGTCGTCTTATTCCAGGAGAGAAGCGGCCGGGTGGTATGTCCGGACGCGACACATCACTATCATCATCATAACAGCCATGGGCCTGATCAAAAGGTACTGCGGCTCGAGCTGCCGCTCACCTCAACAGTGACGTGGAATACCCTAGAAGAAAACGTTACCAAGAAGTTTGAAAATTAATAAAAGACTAAGCGGAAGAACTAGGAATGGTATGAATGCAGGTACGCCATTGACTGCGACACATCGCCAAGTCGGATAGCGTCTCTAACGAACAATTTGACTGACCACGAGGACCCCATCCAGGCAGGCGACACTTACCTACTTTGCCCAGTGGAGCAGTCAGGGTCTTCATATTTCGTGACCACGTTGTTGCTCGACCACCATGTGGTTTCACCCAACTGTTGGTGGTCTCAGTATATAATGTCCGGTACAGTAAACGATCAGATGACATACGGAGTACGCGACCCAAGCTGTGCACCCTAATTAGGTCACCAATTGATCGCGCATCTCGAGCGTTCCGGAATACGGGCGGGCGAACGGTCATATTGCTCACGCAATCAGTCCACTTAATATGGACCAATTGGCGGAGACAACGATGATCAAACACCGCAAGCCTGTTAATATCTTCTTTGCGAACAGGCCACGTTTCCGAACCATAAAGCAAAACAAAACGGACACAGGCATTATAAACCCTTCCTTTCAGCGACAACCGGACGTCTTTTCGACGCCACAGATGACGCAGTTTGGCAAAGGCAACTCGTGCCTTTGCTATCCTCGTTGATATCTCATCAGCAATATTACGGGCTGACGAGATAGTGCTACCCAAATATGTGAAACTGTCCACAGTCTCATGCAGATTGCCTGCAACGAAGAACGTAGGAGTGGAAATGCCTCAGTCTTGAAGCAACACTTTGAATGTACGAAACGCGTTCCATACAGACCAGTCCGGTTATTGGGCACGTTCAGCATAGTCTGCATGTCTTCAGCAGAGGGGCTAAGTAAGACAATGCCGTCCGCGTACTCCAGATCGGTCAATCTAGCGCCAGGAAGAAGCTCAA
>LUCH01004732.1:3689-18638 GCA_013368495.1 Paragonimus heterotremus | reverse complement strand
CCACTGACTACTAGCGGGTGTGTGAGAGCGCGGGGAAAAAAACAACATATATATATATATATATATATATATATATATATATATATATATATATATAACGCGCAGAAATGGCTAGCGGTAAACGTGCCACAATATAAGGAAAAAATAGTGTATGGTGAAGGGGGAAACAAATGTAGAGTGATAAAGAAAAAGTTACCACGATGCACACAGACTCGTAGCACCAGCGCCATTAAATTCCGTCATTTGCCATAGTAGAGAGCATCCACAACCACAGATGTTCATTGTCTTTCGGATTTCAGTTATGCAGCCGGGAGCGCCTTACTGAAGTAACCTTCACATTAAGTGTCTTCATACCCCGAACCCACGTCATGCGCTGACCACCGGGCTGCCGTTTTCATACTGTGAGGAGGCGCATCTCCTAACAAGACGGCCGAGACGCGTCACGCCACATCGATCGACCGGCCCAGCTCGGATGGTATGGTCGTGGATGGTGGTATGGTGCCATTCAGCCAATCAGATTGCAGGTGTGCGGTCGAACGCCTGCGCGTTATCTGAAGTGTTATTCTGACTGTCATATATGACTGTCTCATTTGACTTGCTTTGTGTCTGTCAACCATCTATGGTAATCGTTTTATCCTATAAATCTAGAGCTTCCGTGGCTTTAGTTTGTCTCGTCTCGTCATGCCCGTCCAATAAACAGTGCAGTCGTGTCTCTTCTGAGCGCGTAACCAAGGTGACGGTCCACTACATACCAACCCATCAGCCACAAATAATGTACGATGAAGCAAGCGGTGAGTTGGAATTCGTAAGATGCAGCCAAGTCAACGAAACTTGTGAGATGAGATCAATATGCCTGAGGGTCGAAAGAGGTCATCTATCCCGGAAGCATGTCGGCGAACGTCATCACTACTGACCCAGAGCTCCAATGACACGCCGCTAATGCTTCAGAGACACTGATGGTCGTAAACTGATACCTTATGAACATCCTCCATGCCTTGCTCATGACGCCATACTTTCATCTACAATTCGGTTGTTTGTTTGCAAGATGTACGCACGTTGATGTTGAATATAGACGTAGCTATTTTTTAGTAGTTAGGTCCCCTCCTTCTCTTTATTTCTTCTTTCTATATAGGGTTCGCCTTTTTCCTCGTGGTTGTGTAGCAGTTAAGCATCAGTGTGAACCACTGATGTATTGCTGTCTATGATAATGATGATCCTCCACGCGGATGGACCAGGTTTTGGAGTCGTATAACACGATCTCCCTTACAATGGCATTACAAACTCCATACACAGACCAACAGTGCAGCTTTGTCAACCGACCGAAAGCTCCTGAGATGTCCAAGAGTACAACAACTGTTGGCCTTGCATATAAATGGCGGAATACAAGAATCTGGCGAAGTGTGAAGATATGACCAATACGACCACGGCCAAGATGAAACGCAGCTTGATTCTCACGGATAGGCTGTCCGCGGGTTTTGCTTAGTTTACGAAGTACAGTGGCTGCAAGTAACTTTGACGCAATAAGAATCAGGGCAGTTATTCTGTGATTTGAGCACAAAGTGCGTGAGCCCTTTTAGAGAATGGGGAAGATGTTGGCCAAATTCCAGTCATTTGGAACAACTTCGTCGAGCCAGAGTTTCTGGAGCAAAGCCGTCGCCTCTTTAACTAAGGATGTACCTCCAGATGCTCTGTGATATTTCAGAAAGTTGGCCACGAGACAACTTCCGTTTTCGAGAGCGGAGAAATGTCAACAGACCAGTGGGCACAGGCAGAGCTCGAAGCCGTAGTCAATTTCGCGGGTGACCAGCTGAACTGCTATTGGAAGTGCTCAGATCAGCATCCTAAGCGTCGTTGCATGTTATGAATAGTCTCACATTGGCTGCGCAGATTACCTTGTTCACACCTGGCCTTCTGCTACCAGTTGCTCAGATGAGATAGAAAGCTTTCAAAAGTTCCTGGTAGCAACGGCTTGTTCTATCTGGATAGCTCATTGTGCCCAATAGGCATCGATATCCTCTTGCAGCTGCTTTCGGAGCTCTATGCGAATAGCCTTGTGGGTCGAGTTGTACTCACTGATGGATAGAATATTACGACGAGGGTGGAAAAGTTCCAATGCTCGCTGCCAACCGTGAATTCACCATGCACTGGTAGTACTACCGCTCACTGTTCGTGACTGCTTGTTCGAAATATAAGGGTCCTGACTATTCTAGCGTGTAAAGTGGATAAGCGTTGCCGGCGTGGTCGAAGATCTCATGGGCACTCAAAACGCTATTCAAGACGATGACGTGTCACAGTTAACGGTTTGTCAGCAGGTATAATGTCTGTTTACCTTGACTTATTGACTTTTTGACGGCTTTTCTTCAACAATATTTTACGTTACCGTCATAGTGAACGGTTGCTCGTGCTACGTTACAATCAAGCCATCGGAAACGAACAGGACGAAGTTTTTTTGCTCAATGGACGATGAACGCATCCAACCACCAAAGCAGGACAGGCAAATCGATCAAAGACCGACCACTATGTACCCAAGACGTTATAACACTAGACTATACGAGTAATACTTTTCTTTTACGTGATCTCGGTGGAATTTTATATCTGCTTTTAAGGGATTTCCGAATAACCCTTGCCAGTCAACGTAGATCTTACTCTACTCTCAACGCATTTTTGGTAAACTGTGTTCGTAGAAAACTGCACGGTCCAGCTGGGCAGCTGATTAGGATGGAAAGGATAAATATAAATGCTATTCCCACTTACTAAGCCTATTAAAAATGCTGACATGGAAGAGCTACCCTATCCGATGGCCTTGAGTTAACGACTTGAACAATGCAGAGTGGCATAATAATTTGAAATAACGTCATGTTGACAAGGAATACTTGGCTATGAATTAAAAATCCCCCTTTACCCATTCGAGAGACGATAAGCTCGGGGAGAAGAATGCCAGAATCAGCCATTATTTTGCAACCGAAATCGGCTAGTAAACGCATGAGAAAAGATGACCCATAAAAATCGACTGTTAGTGTCAGCCGAAAAACATATGGAGGGAGTTTTCAACCTTGAAATGTTATTTCAAGAGACACTGTCAGTGCGCGTGGATTCCCAGAAAACGATTCACTCGAAAATTTAGCTGACCCCCACTTCTTGGGCGACTAGTTCAATAGACAAATGTATCGACAAAGAATGGGGTCCATTAGGCTCACGTACACGATCTGAAATAATTCATGACTATAATTGCATATCATAAGGGTGACTTCGTAAGGAGATGCAGACTGAGCACCAATTGTATGAGTAACAGTCTAACAGGGAGAAAAAACTTATCCACTAGGCATACCGGGACACTTCTTTGTTGTCTGCGGGAAACATATCGTTCAGTTGTGTGACAGATGCAAAAATGCTTGGGGAGTAAGACAGTTCAATCCGATCAACTTCCCTAAACAGACTATCCACATGATTTATGAAAACGTATCAAGCTGCTCTCAACTGGTCACCACTTTATATCTCAAAACGAGAACATGCCTGAATGCGGCAAGCGCCCTACTAGCTGGACCATGAAACCACGCCTTGAACTCACAGAATTCATATTCGGACTTGGTCGCACACTCGTCCCCACTGACTCATATGAAATCCATCAAACGATCTACGGGATCCACTATCCTGACAGCATTTATCAAACATCTCATTCTGGAATCCACCAACGCCATTGGTGAACACAGAAATTGTATTGAAAATAAGTAACTTGGCGGATTAGCTGCTGTTCCTGGCGCTGGTTCAAACTCAACCGGAACCTACATTTTTTACAAGTAAGGTTCATCTAAATTATCTAATTTGCCTAACTGCCTATTGGTAATACAGTGAGACAGTGATTCTAATCAGATGGTTCTAGAATAAGGGCATTATAGTGAGCAGTGACATAAACGACTTAAAATGTTTGCTACACAGGTTTGTGGCAACATGACATACCTTAAGCGACGGCGCGACGAGTCAGAAATGGTACAACATGGTTGATTTCTTATGGGAAAATTCATATCTTCTAATAAGTTTTTTCGGTTGCAAACCTTTTTTTGTCAACAAATATGGCCTTCTAATGCTTATCGGTTCAGTAGGTTGACAAACTACCACGTAGCTTTATTGGGTGGATTATGTCACGGGATTGTTGCATTCCTATGGCCTTAACAAACTACATAACAGCTCGTAGTTTAGTATTTAGAAAGTAAGAAAGCTGGTTCATCTGATTTTCTACAGACCTCTCCAAATTGGTAATTAACACGAGCAAGAATCACGGTCGGCAGTGCTAGAGAGCGTCGATTAATTCGTACCTGATGTTTTTTTGAAGACAACTTTCTCAGTTGCCACTCTAGTGAGAACGGCTAAACTGTTCTACGATTAAAGTAATATGCTCAGTACAGTCTGACTGTATGTAAGTATGCTCACAGACATTGTTACGAGGATGTGACATGCGTAACAGAAGCATCTGGTATAAAAAATGAAATATTTTTAAAATCGGGAAATGAATATGGGGAATGTTAAGATTTGAAGAATGCTGCATCATTTAATAAGTCCTAATTGAATTAGAGAACATGGAGACTTACAACACAATCGCCATGCACGACAAAGTTCCTAATCACGAGTGCCTACTATACTTTAGGTCAAAACTGAGAACGCTCTACTACAACAAACATGAACCTTAAAGCTATCATACATTGAGTGCGAGTCACATGATGATCACCAGAATATCACTGCTGTCCCTGTAGGCGACAGACTAGCTTACGTAAAGTAGGCCAGGGTTAACAACCCTTATAGAATAATATCATTGTGTTCCGTAATCGGCACACTCGGTTCGATGAAAAGATACGTAACAGAAAATGCGACGTTCCTCAGACGGGTTTATGTCCCCGAGACAGTGATGGCCGAGAATAAATACAGTGAACACCCTCATCAGTTTGAGTGTCACGTAGGTATGCCATCTGAATTAGATTAGCCTCTGTACAGAATGTTTGGATAAGTGTCAAGAAGCACAAACGAGGGAACAAAAGTTCTGTAGCCACTAGTTGAATGAACGGTGATGTTACATAAGACAGTACGGTAGTTACACAGGACACACCAAAAATGGACAAGAAATGCATCAGAAAAGAAGTCTTTAAACAAGAAGTTTGCGCCTTCAGGGAGTGATGAAAGAATATATAAACTTTTCCCAGTCAGCTTTTTCTCAACGGTGAAGTAAAAAAGTGTGCGTCTGCCTGTCTAATAAACAAACCGACATAGCCTTACTAAGCCCTTCCGTCGTCAACTCCAACACCATCGCCGAAACTGATGCCTAATGATTACATAACCAAGAAGAAATAGAAAGATAAACCTTGGTTTCAGAACAAGAGAGAGAGAGAGGGGAACGACGCTTAATACACAAATATCCTAGTCCAAACTCAAGCATACATGAACAAGGCACTCATATCTTGCAAAGAAACACCCGAGCTGCAAATGGGATAGTGCTAGATATGATAAGCCACATGGTTGACCGGTATGAGCGAATACTGTTTGTGCGTGACTCATCCCGCTCAGTAACGCACCGTCGTCGTCAACTTGTCCGCATGCAGTGCAATCAAGAGTAACGGTTTGCCAGCGCGTCATTCAAAAACTGTTGGGTGAGTAAGTAATTGACATAATAACGAAAATGCACAGACTATGCTAACTGGAATACGTACACCGCGTACGCCAGCACAACACCTACTATCGAATAGTATTCGTGAAACACCGGATATCATCATCATCATCACCACAGCAGCCATGAACCTGACCAAAAGGTACTGTGGCTCAGACTTCCGCTCATCTCAATAATGAAGTGGAATATCCTAGAAGAAAACGTTACCAAGATGTTTGAAAATTAATAGAAGACTAAGCGGAAGAACTAGAAATGGTATGGATGCGGGTATGTTATTGACTGCGACACACCGCCAAGTCGGATAGCGTCTCTAACGAACAATTTGACTGACCACGAGGACCCCATCCAGGCAGGCGACACTTACCTACTTTTCCCAGTGGAGCAGTCGGGGTCTTCATATTTCGTGACCACGTTGTTGCTTGACCACTATTTGGTTTCACACAACTAATGGTGGTCTCAGTATATAATGACCGGTACGGTAAACGATCAGATGACATCCGAACCTGATAGTTGTGGACGGTGGTGCTATTGTTGGTAGCTCGGGCTGACAGTTTTGGTATGTACGCCGAGCTTGGCATATAGGTTGCAAACGTTCTATCATCAAGCGAGGTGACATCATCAGTGCATAAACCCAATGCTTAAAAACTATACGCCGAAACATTTACGCACTGGTGATGAAACGTTTGCAAGGTACATGCCAAACTAAGCGAACATACCAATATCAAGACACCTGAACCGCTGGATCAAACCAATTCGACTGAATGCTCTAATCTGTGAAATTGGCCTAAGGTCAAAGATAAAAAGGTTGAAGTTCAAAATTTACACAGGGTACCTCAAACTCTACCTGGTGAGTACATAGTTCATCTAGCGACATTGTGGGTAAACTCGGATAACCTGCACCGAACACAGCAGCTTGAATTGCATCCCGCGTAATAATAAACGGTTTCATTGGTTTCGTAACCGGTTCCTTTTTTCCTTGCAACTGTTCTGGACTAAGTGACAGCAGCTGTTCCTCTTGTTTGAGTGTTGGAAGCTCATCTTTAACCAAACATATCCAAAACCGAATGAGTGTTGAGTGATAATCTCGCTGCAAACAAATGTAAAAAGAAGTTATCCAACAGTACCGGAGACGTGAAATAACATTCGTGTAAGTAAATCGAACAGAATCAGTTAGAAATACAACTGAAAGAAGCTGTAAGAATAGATTACTGTAGAAAGGTTTTTAGTCCGAAAAATTTTATTCGGATGAGAGAGGAAGTCAGAGATCAAACAAACTACCTTGACTTCATCATCCACGTGCGGTTGTTCCACGTAGATTGCAAGCCTTTTCAAATTTTCCTCTAAATCCTTCTTTTCTTTGTATCGTTTGATTTTGGCTTCTCTATTGTGTACTGCCGAAGTGGTTTGCTCTCTAGCGAAAGAGAAATATGAACAGAAAGGCTTTCCAAAGCAGTCAAAACGGAATATATAAAAATACCCTTAAACCATTTCATGAATATATGTGTAATAGCAGACTAAACCCATGGTTTATGCTTGATAGCGAATTGAAAACAGTTAAGAACACGGTTGAAAAACAAAACTAAAGGATGTACACAACAAAAGCATCACAGACTGTAATAACCACAAATGAGCACTGTTCTTTTGGCCTGCCAAAGCATTCAACAGAGCCGTACAAAGTCAGAGCTCAAACTATTCGGATTAAAACTAGAAATTGGCCACAAGGTTGTTGTTGACTGCGGCAAACCGCCATCTCGGATAGCGTTTCTGACAAGCGACTAGAATGATCACGAAGACTCTAACTAGGCAGTTGACACCTACCCATTTTACTTATTGGAACAGTCAGAGAATTCCTACTGCATAACCACCATGCGGTTTTAAGCAACTGTTGGTGGTCTCAGTATACAAACCCCGTACAGTGAAGGCTCAGCTGACACATGCAGCACTTGATACAACCATCGCAGGCTGTGCGACGCGAATAGTTGAATAATTGATCGCGCATCCAGAGCGCTTCGAAATACGCGATGGTGAACGGCTGTATTGGTCACGCGATGAGTTCACTTTATGTGGGCCAACTGGCAGAGACAACGATGGTCAAGCACAGCAAATCTGTCGACACCTTCGTCGGGAACAGGCTACGTTTCCGAACCAGAATAGAACGTACACAAACATTATACACCCTTTCTTTCAAGAATAAGTGGAAGTCTTTTCGATGTAACAAATGGTGCAGTTTGGCAAAGGCAACTCGCACCTCCCTGTTGGCATTTCATCAGTAATATTACAGGCTGACGAGACAGTGCTACCCAAGTATGTGAAGGTGTCCACAATCTCAAGTGAATCGACCGCAATGAAGAACGTAGGGATGGAAATGTTCCAGTAGTGAGGAACCATCTTGAAAATGTGAAGAGCATTCCATACAGACCAGTCCGGTCATTCGGCTCGTTCAGCGTCGTCTGCATTTCTCAACAGAGAGGATAAATAAAGCAATGACATCAACATAATTCGGGCCGGTCAACCTAGTGCCAGAAAGAAGCTCAACACCAAATTTACTAGGTTCTTCAAATGCACGCTCCGGAACGTCGTCCATGACAAAAGTGAACGATAGGGGGGGGACATTGGACACCTCTAGAAGTGATGAACGTCTAAGACAATTGTCCATAAACCCTCACCCTCCTGTGGTACTCAGTGTCCGCAGTCTTTAGACTGCGAGATGTAGGGGAGAAGATTTATGTGAGCTCATTTTATGATCATCTTGTCCTGTGTATACGTCTCTAAACGTTTCAGTGCCTCGATGGCGAATTAGTTAGCCGCAATTTGTTCGTCTTCATCTCCTCAACAATAAAAACACGCGTGGTCAGAGGAAAACCTTGCGGATTTGGCCCTTCAGGATAATGGTAAACCTCGATAATTGGCGTGTTCAACATTATGAGACCAACTGAATCCATGACGAAAGATCCCGAAAGTCTGAAGGAGAGGCTCATTCAAACTCAGGGGAACGCAATAATAAACATAATAGTGAGTAACCCATTGGCTTGTGGTATAGTAGCTGACTCGGGCATGTGAAAACTGTCGTCTGACTGCGGAGGGTCATTGTTGTTAGGGGGTCTACTTTTTTCCATCCAAAACCGCCTCCGTCCTCGAAAAAAACGATTGATCACGTTGGGATTAGCGGAACTGTCCAGAACGGTCGGCAGGTAACCTTGGTTAGATTTTTACCCGTCTGACCTTTATTCCACAATGCTCATCAGCAGCCCATTTTTTTGGCAACTGTCCTTCTATTTTATGATGTTTTTTGCCTTGTCGCACACTTTTCTGGGGCGGAACAGAGCAGTTTTTTGCACGCGTCTTTTGGCTTATCTTGGGAACAAATGCGAGGACAGTGGCGGTATTTTCGGGACTGCGATTTTCCGGGGCTTGTTGTTACAAGCAGCAGAGTTCGATTCCTGACGAGCGCACAACTATATCGAGGACAAACCAGTTCATCCTTTCGAGGGCTTACAACAATTATGTCGGGATAAGTCGTGATAAAAATACGTCCACTAGGAAGTGATCCGGGGGGACGCCTGTGAAAGGCCTAAACTGGAGTCATCGAAAACGACTTTAGAGGTCTGAGAGGGGGCACGCGCAGGGATCATGGCGAACGGTTCTTGCTTTACCCCTTTGGATGCGGCGCTCGGTAACAAAACCAACTTGTTTTAGAAAAGTGGTCATTAGTCATAAGCGAAAATGGTTGGGCGGTGACATATTATAATTCGGCCGTGCCTAATGCGAGGCCAGTGGTGCAGTGGTCAATTCGGTTACCGCATGAAAGCGTGGCCGGAGTTCTAGTCCCGGCAGTGACAAGCATATGCACTACTGACGAGCCCGAATGACAGCAAAACTCGAGTCTGGTGTTTCTTTTCGAAAAAGACCGGCTGGAAAGTTTATGCGAATGCGACAGCTGCGATCAATTGTGGGTGATGTTAGGCTTGGAATTGTCTTATTTCAGGCATTTGCCTGCCTAGCACCAGTGGTTCATACTGATGCTTAACTGTCACACCGTGGTATGGAACACACAATGGAATACCGGTTAATGAAGTCCCGGATTCCCGTAACTGGGTAATGAATTCTCTATACGGTCCTGCAAATCCTTGTTGTGTTTTGTTCTAAACACACGATTCGATTATCAAATTAGACAAAGTTTGTCAAACCTCTTTTAATGACCTGCCTGGTAACCTGTCACGGTTACTACGTCTCCCCTCATAACCTATAATAGCTACCACACATCGTTAAGTAACTTTTCCAACCAAAAAAATGTTTAGTACGCACGCCTTGGCCATCTTTCAGATCGAAAAAAACATATGGTTTGCTTTGTGCAACGAACTGACGGTCCAAAACACCCACGTGCAATTGCTTACCGGCCAGTTAACACCCTTCTTATTCACCTGTACTGTCTTCTATAGTTCGGTTCATAATTGCTTAACTCACATGCATGCACCACCACAACAGATCGACCTACCGGCTCCGAATCTGCCTGTCAGCCTAAAGTAACGTTTCACTAATGAATGTATCCTCCAAAGTGCACGGCCGATTGGGAGTTTATTGTTGTCCTATTGCTTGTAAGCGCGGATAACTGAGGTTAGCTAATAGCATATCCTAATGATTACGTTGTTAACGACACTGTATTAAAAGATTCGACCCGTTTTAATTCCTGATCAGAACTGCATGTGCATCACAGCTTATTAGGGATAACACTCCAATTTAAATAGCAATATAAACATTTCGTCGTTTACAGCAAGGTGAGCAGCGAATATATAAAAAAAGAAAAACAGTGAAGAGATGAACACACGAACGTAAATGATAACAGTTTTTTGCTACATCTGCCGACGTTCACAACAGAATGTGGTTATTGTCCTTTGGGCCTCAGCCAAGAAGCCGGAAATGCTTTACTGAAACGAACTTCAATATCAACGCCTTCGCGTCCAGGATCCAAGCCACACGCATATCAACATGCTGCTCCTTCCAGCCCAATTTATTATAAGCAAACACGACACGACATGGTAGGCGATGAGCTGATATGTATAGGATGAGATCGCTCAAAAGAGTCAATGAAAAAGACCATCATGCTTGGTGGTCGACATTCCGCCCGTATCTGGGATACATAAACGAAATTCATCGCTGTCAATATGGTACTCTAGCTACCACCGTTGTCAATATAATCAAAGACAACAATATATTAGTAGTCCGCGCTTATGCTCAACTATCATACAACCATGAGAAGAGAGCTCGTCTTTGCCAGGACAGAAAAAAGAAAGGAAGAGATCTATCTGCTAAATACAACAATGGTAGTACACAAACATGCAACATCAAGGCGCCAACATCTTGCGGGCAGGCATCCAAGCTAATAGTAGGATATTATCAACAAAATGGCTTATTTACGGCTTTAACTGTCCCGCGTTATTAACAGAACTTAGTTCGGAGACAACTCGGTCAAACAACGGCGTCATTAGCGGCACTGAGACCTATTACCTACCATCTCACGCAAAATCTCCAATCACCGGATCTGTCAGTCGCGATGCTCCCAACATGCAATGGTTATCGCATGAATGAATGCGTTCACTTCTCTAAGTCACATCATCACCTGTCCGCCTCACACTTTACGCCGGTAGACTGCAACATCGACGTAAAGCGCTCGGTGTGGCAGACGACCAGTTAGCATCCTTAGTAAATGGCCAAGCCATCTTAGTCTGTATTCACAAAAGAACTCGGTTGGTACTCTAATGCATATGAGATTCTTAACCTCATTTCTGATTATCTGATGGTGTCACCCAATGCAAACGATCGAACGCAGACATCGGTGGTCAAATACCCGAAGGCGGCTCACATCAGTCCTGAGTGGCCAACTTTCGTAGCCATAAAGTGCCACAGCCTTAATAATCTTCGTGTATACACGACCCTTATACTTCAGCTGCCTTCCTGTCATCAGACATGTCCCAGGCAAGCAAATACACCAAAAGCCTTGGTGATAGGAATTTCTACTTCACTCAATATACCTCTGCCTCCGTTGATATGACCTCCTATGTAAGGAGACCGGTCCACAACGTCCATACCTTCATTATCCAACGTTAAATCTGTGTACTTCCAACAGTCTTGCAGAAGCATTTCATTCGCTGGTGCTGAAAAGGGCTCTCCAAAATATTTGGTAGAGCCTGAAGAAGCGTGTTGCTTGGAGGCTGCTAAATAGCAACACCTTGTTGTCAACATAATCAAGATCAGTCGGCCTACTCTCGGGTAGGGGGTCCAGACAGGCTGATTGCGAAAATGAACAGCTTTGACGAACCTCGTTGTTGGTAAATAACCCCTGAGGCAGTTCACCGTAAAACCTAATTTGGGCTGAAGCATGGGAATAAAATATCGACAGTAGTGTTAACGTACTTGGTCGGTACATTCCCTACGTTTAAACAACTCTAAAAGTATAGATCAATCGACCGAATCAAGCGCATCTTTACAGCCAAGATAAATGTCAACTTTTGGCCGGTGGTACGTATGACCTTGTTTCATCTATGCCTAATACGAACCCCCGTTTGCTGCTTCCTAATATCTGTCTCCCGAGCAGCAGTGAGTCGACGAATCATAGTGGAAGTCAGAAACCCGGCTATGATTCCTTATCATCATGATCACAACGGCCATGAGTTTGACTGAAAGGTACTGTGGCTCAGGTCGTCGATTACTTCACCGGGGACATTGAATAATTTGAAAGGAAAGTTGCTAAAGTGGTTAAAAATTGATGAAAGAAGACTGGGATCGAGTTACTTTCATTATGGTTTCAACGAGCGTCCCTGACTACCTTTTTGAACCATTATCCAGTGACGGCGTTCTCAGTCGGCCATACTAGTTAAAACTAATACCGCCCATCTGGACCAACTGCCCTATTGCACTTGAGAGCTGAAATGCAATTGCGCACCTCAGTTTTCGCAGGTGATTCTAAATCCTACCGGAAAGCTACACTGCAAGTTTGCAGCGATGACGGTTACAACACCAGGCCAGCTAAATTGGTCCTTAGTGTTCTGCTCCACAATAGAACCTTTCGCACTTATTGTGGACGAGTGTGTCATCTTCCTCGATGATAGCCCCACTGACAGGTGGACGCCCTGGACCAGCCGTAAGGAGAAGCCTGAGGAGTCCACTGACCCTCCTCAAAGTAAAGGAGGTCCCCATTTCATTAATTGTCACAGCTTGCCAAACCTCACCAACAGGTTACGTTTCAGAATTCTACGGATATCCCTCCCCCAACTTGTTACATAAACTGCAGTGAGGTATGTTCCGTCTGACAATCAACAATTCTGGAGACGTGTGTTTAATCCCCATGTAGTGACCAGCGATCGTGTGGTTTCTCTAAGGATCCCGGCTGCAAGCGTGTTTTTCCGCTTGTCTGTTCTATACGCATTATTCTGTGTACGCCTGCAATAGGAGGCCAGATGTGAACTCAGTGCCACTTTCTTCAGCCGTGAAACTAATTGCACGCAGCGAATGCTGGTCTCCTTCTTAACGACTCATCTACTGTTCCATTCTTCAAGGTCCTTTAACCCGAACCTATTCGAGCGTTGTTTAACGCTCTCAAAGGTTCCACGCACTTTTCGCTTGGTGTGTTTTTGAGTGCCGCCGACCGGGCTGTAGCCCACCTCGCGCTTCTTCCCTCTATCCACTTGGTTGCTGTCGTTGGTCTCAGACTAGGGTAGAACTAACTACTTATCATATTTCCAAACATTACCGGAAATATATGGTTTGTTTCTAAACCTCACTGCGTTCTTTAGTTCTGTCTGTTGGGACCACGTTCCGATTGCTCTTTAGGAAAGACGTTCCAATTTGCAATGGACAGGGGTCTAGAGCATAACTACTTGTCCACTACAAATTGGAATGTTATGCCAACAAAACGCACGCCGGAGCTGACAGAATCGCTTGTTCGTTTATTCGAACATTAATTTAGAACAGGCAATGTTTCAGTTATGATCACATTTCAGAAACGTGACGTTATCACTACTATCTACAAGAGCAGAGATAGGACAATGCCAGCAAATTCGGACAGATAACTCTACTAAGACGTGAAGGATTCTCTAAATAAGAAACGACGCAAGGCATCGGAGCAACACGGGTTCGGTCGTGGGTAGTTAAGCATAACTAAACTGTTCGTTGCAGCCGATTCGCGGAAAAAAAACTAATGAAGAACATGGTTCAGTGAATGGCATGTTACTGAACCTAAAGTGAATTCCTGATACAGTTTATCTCAATACTCAGCTAGATAAACAAAGCAACCTTGACTTATGCAGTGAAGTCTTGTTACGGCTTAAACAAACTCATGCTGTTGCACTTAAGTGGTCAGTTAATAGCGAAAAATTTGAACACTTCATAAGCGTCACTGGCGTGTCAAAAGGCACAATACCGGGTACGTAGTTACTCAAGGATTACATCAGCGCCTCTCCAGCAGCAAGTACCTCTAGCCATTAGGTATGCCAAGAACAAGGCTCTCCGCATCCTACGCAAATTCGGGAATGCTGAGGCCACCAACAGTTGGGTAAAACCGCGCGGTGGTCAACCAACAACGTGGTCACGAAATATGAAGACCTTGACTGATCCATTGATCAAAGTGGGTAGGTGTCGTCTGCCTGGATGGGATCCTCGTGATCACTCAAACCACTTGTTAGAGACGCTATCGGAGATGGTGGTATGTCGCAATCAATGACGTACTTGTATTCATACCAGTACTAGTTCTTCCGCTTAGTCTTCTTTTGATAATGTTCAACGTTCTAGGATATTCCACGTCACTGTTGAAGCGAGCGGTGCCCCGAGCCACAGTGCCTTTTGGTCAGGTTCATGGCTGTTAAGATAATGTATTCCGCTGGTGGTCGGTGCAGAACTGTCTGAAGTTTAACACAACCAAGCTAATCGTAATCACGGAGGATTGTCTGCAGCAGTCACAGGATGCCGGCGTAGACCTCCTGTCTGGTTGAAGACCCATTGACCTTTATTATGGTGACGATAAGGTGTTGTTGGTTGACAAGTTTTAAGCAGAACAAACAATGGTAGATGCCATTTTACACTGTGCCTAGTACTTCGGAGTGCGATTCGGAACCACCAAGTGCAAAGAGCCTCTGCAAAATTGCTGTGATCACGTCAATTTAGTGTTGGATAACGAAGATATGGAAGCTGCTGACTTGTTTGGGTAGGTGGGAAGCTGTATCAGCGGCGATGGAGGTGTGGGGAATGAAATAGAAGCGCGTAACTCTAAGGATAGGGCGATGTTCGTTAATGTGGGGAACCTC
>LUCH01004731.1:21206-37419 GCA_013368495.1 Paragonimus heterotremus | reverse complement strand
TGGTAGAATACGTTAACCGTCTTTAGGTATGTGATCACCGATGTCTGCATTTGATCGCTGGCATTGTGTGACACCAACGAGTAACTGTCAAGCTAACTGTTTTTTTCAATCTTTAAGTTTGCACAGACTTGGGCCATGTACCAAGGATGCTAGCTAGTCGTCTGTCTTACCGAGCATTGTTTGCCGATGCTGCGGCCGACTGGCGTACGGTGCGAGGTGGACAGATGGTGAAACGAAGTTTCACACCAAGCGGTTTGCCACTGTAGGTCGAGTTTGTCTCTCCGGTTGGGGACTTCATGACTCACGGAGTCCGTGATTGGAGAGACGTTAGATGAGATGGCGGTTAATCGAGCTCAGTGACCTGCATGTTGTTGTTCGGCCGAGTTGTCTGTGAAGTGAGTGCACCTTATGGCCGGGTGTAGTAAAGGCCGTGAGGGAGTTGTTTTGCTGATGACGCCTTACTTTCATGGCTCGATTGTTTGTTTGCAAGGTGTAGACACCTTGATGTTGGGTGTTTGAATATAGACTTGACCACTTTTAGTAGTTGAGCTTCTCCCTCTGTTTGTTCCTCCTCGTCAGAGTTTAATTTTTTTTCCTCATGGTTTTATGACAGTCAGGCATGACTGAGGACCACTGATGCATTGCTGTCTATGATGTTGGCGTTGTTCCCGGTGATCTTTGTATTCGATTTATGGGATCGTTTTGGGATGACATTCTACATCGATCGGTTGAATAAGGTTGTGGGAAGGTCAACGGACACGGTTGATCGATCACGTGTGTTGTTTTTTTACCGGTGCTAGTGGTTGATATAGGTCTTCGCAGATTGTCGTGGAAAATGATTGTCTGTTTTCCATTTATTGATTGACCAAAGCTTCTGCAACAGCTGTAGATATTTTTGGCTTTAGAAAACAGTTTGTCTTTGTACCTGAGTCACTGTTTGACATTGTCGTAAATGAAGTTCGGTGTATTTCAAAATACGGCCTGAAGCATCTGTAACTGCAAAACCAAAGCAAGACTAGGTTAGAGTTGTGCGCGATCAGCCGTATTCGTGTATGCAGCAATTGTTTTCTGAGTTCTGTAACTCACACCGGGTGGCACCAACGAATACCGAGGAAGTTGAAAGAGTAAAATCGGTTGCAAGGTTCAAGTTAATTCATCCACTAAGACAAAAAAAATGCATAGGCTGAAGTTTTCGATCCACATACTAAGGATACTAAGCAGCCTTCTGCCGTAACCCACACCCTGACCGCTGTGAGGGTTCAAAATAGACAAATGATATCCTAACGTGTTAAGTTTGTGATAGTTCCAAGGTGGCACTGCCGATTATCGAACATGCGTCTGCTCTTTTCATCCATGATTATCGTGGCTGATCCTGCCTGGGTTTAAGCAACCTGAGAGTTTCCTAACTGTATGTGTTTGTGTAGCCCTTTGGAAAAAAAACTAACGAAATACCATATTCTAATCAAACCATAATCCTGGGAAGGTTAGGCTTATATTTATTTTAGTTATGACGATGCCAGAATAACGATCAGATGATCATGGCTTTGAGCCCAGTTATACTGACCAGTCCTGTTTAAATTCGAACAGTCTGGCAGTATGCGGCCCATATTTGACTCAGAATATAACATAACAAGAAACATTTTGTAGTTTGTAGGCGAAAAACTGGTTGGCATAGAGGAATAAGCACAATTAACAATAGGTTAGCCGACGTATACCGCCTGTGTCCGTCATGCTGAAGACCTTGTGGTTCACTTAGCCTCTGAACGTTTGTCTCCCTCCTTCTCGGAACTCCGTCACTTGCGTGCTTAATGTGAACAACTTGACGTTACTTGCTCAAATCCAGACACAGAAGTCTTTATGAATTGATTACCACCTCTCATCTGTTTTCTATCTGTAAGCCACAGCTTTTTCTGCAAGGTTTTAGGCGGTTTAGTATCGGCATCGTTTTTAACGGTGATGTTGATTTGAAGGGAGGAGCGTATACCTATTCAGCTGTCACGGAGCGTTATGCTCAGCCGCTGCACTAAGCAGGCCCAGAGTTCGCCAACTTCTTCAGGGCTGTTGGTTGGAGTGGGGGGAAATCGAAAATAACGTGAAATTGTGTAAATTGTGCAACGTAGCGATATGACGTGTTACACTGGACGATTTAGATTACCAGATAAAAGTCCTGGTGGTGGTCTTCTGTGTGGCATGTATTGTGGCTCTGACCCCGTGTGATTGTGTTTTTCCACCAGCTGCCTGCTTTTTCCCTGGCTTGTTGCACCTCAAAAGTTACTTGCTTACGACTTTCAGCATAAATTACCATCGTACGTCTGCGAACCGCTCAATTACAGATTAAAGTGCCATTGTTTTCCAGAAATTTGAAGGTGATTAATGTGACTCAGCTACCACAGGCAACCTTTCCCAATACTTATGCAAATAATGAGGGTGTTCCTCAGGATACTCACAGCGGTCCATCGAGGATCGACACATGTTAAGTGCTAACTATTCTGTGCACCTCTACAGTTTACTTTCCAATGTTTTCTGACTACTTACTGTTTTTGTTATTTATACCCCCCTTTCCCTCAACAAAGGGTTGTGTTCCCGCGCTGGATGCCTATGTGCGTAGTTACCTCACAGCATTGATGATAGCTGTGTTCTCTGTCTCCTTTGTACAGCTGGCCTCGATTCTACTTGCATCTATCTTGTTGTACAAGTATCTCAGATGTGACATTTTACTGTGATATTATGCTTAACCCTGAGAGCAAAAGATCGGACTATGTTCTTATCATTTTAAGCTCTGGTAATCGCTATTTTTATTGAAATGAATCGTTGTTTTATAGTTGCAAATATATTTATCCCAAATGAGTTCCTGTCATTACCTATTCTGAACACTATGAAGAGGAGTACGATTCGTTGGCAGTGCGTTTTTTTACCAACCAGGAACTGGTTTCGTGATATTGTCACCCTGTCACTTCTTTGCAGCCGACGGCACGGATTGTTCCCTCTGACACACGTACCGTGTTGTCACTTATGTGACCTCTGGACTTTCATTTGGACCACACCGTCCCAGATGCTCTCTTATGCTACCGATTTGAATAACGTTTTGGTTGTGTGAATCCCGGTGATCAGTGTTTCAGTTACTCTCATTCAGCTATCTGTACACCAATTAATCCCATCGATATCCGTTTGGTGTACCACACTATTGTTAGGACCTTTGTTTACCTACTTGGTATCGGTTGAAGTACCGCCGTCCTGTTGATAGAAGATCCTGGTTACTCTGTCGCCTTATCCACCAACGACTTTGTTTCCATCATCAGAATTCCGTTCCAACAAGATGCGTTTTTCGAAACAGAGGAATGTTACGATAATCTTCGTCATACGAACCAGTGGATTACTGTCCAGCTGAAAAGTTGTGGGTAACTTGCTATCCAAGTGGTGGAATTCGGTACAACAGTCCACACGTTCTTTAGTAATGCGGATCCGAGGCTTGGTCGTGACATATCCGCCCGGAAAATACTGACGGAAAGAAGACACCTATGTTGATGTCTGGTTCGTTCTAGACTACTCTCGCGGCCGTCCTTCCAGGATATGTACAAATGACTACACGGTTGTTCGCAGACAGCATTGTACGGTTAGTCCTATGAATCAACAGGCTTTTAGTCTTTAGACTTTGCCGATCAACGGGCACCGCGATTGTCATATTAAAACATCCATGCTTAACAAAGTGACAGTCCTTAAGACTATGAGACCTAGTTATCTTCGGAGTTACTATTTTTCGGGCCATTCCTTCTCATTCGTAGTACCAGAGGATGTGATGATTCATACTAATAGAATTCTTTAAACATTGATAAACATCTCTTCATATCCCGAATGTCATCTGTGGGAATCCATTACGAAATAAGTTCAACTGTGGTTGCTTGTAATCCACAACTGGTTTATAGTTTCTTAGTTAACTGAAGTGCATACCAGCTCAACAGTGATTATAAGTGATAGTCACCGCCGTTAGGTGTTCAGTACGATATCCTGTTGGATGGAAGTTAGGAACAGTTGGTCGTCTGTTCGCCTTGTCGCGCAAACCACCCATTATCTAGGCTGATAATACTTATGGATCTTGATCTCTAGTTTTATCTTGTATCTGCTAATTCAGCTCGATATTAACTTTTCTACTAATCTTACGTATTTTGACGTTTAGCCATGCGGTAAAATCGGAACATTCTGTACCATTTAAAATAGCTACTATTTGAAGCATTTTGACACTGAAAGATGTAGGTCGTATGAAACATTCTGTATGGTCTGAAAACGCATCTGTGCCTAGGTTATTATAGGAACATAAATATGGCGAGGGGTGAAGGTCATGACAAGTGTACTGACACAAGTAGGTGCGTATTACCTAGTCTTCATTGCCACATCAGACTGAGTTATCAAGGCAACGGAAGCGTCAACGCAAGCTGTTTCCGAAAGCACAAAGATGGACCGATACGTTTGTTTGGTAACTTCTCAGTGACATACAGGATGCGTCTCTTTCTGCTGGTGAAGTCTACTTTGTGGTCTGTCTTCAGTATGTTCCAATTGTTTAGCAAACATTCTGTGTAAACAACTGGGGTTAGTGAGAAAAAGCCCTCGTAAGGTCTGTTTGGAAGACAGTTTCGATTCTTTACATTATTTAACACATGTAGCCGTCTGCTTCTGATTTACACGGTCTTTTTCATGCAAGTATTCCGTTAGAAGGGACAATTGGACACATTTTTAATCATAAAGACGAACATAATCCTCCGCCACTTCACGAATGTGTTACGCTGTTCACCTCCGCCGTATTGGACGAATAATGTATCTACAGCTGTCATCGAACAAGAAGAGCCAGTCACACCTCAGGTGATTCACGATTTTTTGTGTAGCTGAACCGAGTTGTACGTGGAGAGCACTAATCGATCTTGGGGTGTTCGGATTAGTGAACACATCCCAAACGGGTTGCAAACCCAACTGGTCACTCTAACTACATCAACCATCTCAAAAGACTGGACTCTGTTCTCTTCGATCGTGCGGCCGTCTGGACAAATTTGAGGTGGTGTGCGGCTTCTGATGCCAGTGCTGATAAGCCATTACTTGTTGAAGTGTGCTTGTTTTATACTCGAGTGCGTATGCTCAAGTTATACCTCTTTTCTATTATGCCATACGGCCCCGCCTTAACATATTTTTTTTAGTCCTTTTGGCCCTCTACTTCTGAAGCATACGCTTTTGTGTTTTTTCTATCTCTGTTCTTTTTGCGACTCCATTACCGCTCAAAACCATAGTTCGGTGCACGTTAGCACTGTAAACTTCCACTAATTTGCACCATTCCAGTGATTTCACCGACTTAGCTGATGACGTGATCGTTGTGTCCCGCTTTCCGCAAGACAGACGTTTATTCGTCGGTCGAAATTTGTCTGAATGAAACATCATATCACCTACAAGCTTTTATTGAAATGTTCGTCGATGACGATTCTTTCTTTGTAAGTGTCTCAAACAGAAAGCGGTATCCATGTTCAGCGGTACTTATGAGTGCAACCAATTCCTCTCAACAATGAACTGTATGAATCAAAAGTTAGAACCCCAGGTGACTGATACCCCTCAGCTAGATAACGTTCTACATCTACTTCCATCCAGCCTGTCGTCTAATATTGTGGAATTCGTGCGCTAAACATCACCAAGCGTAACATTAATTTATTTCCTTCACAACTTCAATAACCGAATGTCACCGCAATAAAACAAACAGTACAATTAGTTTTACATGTTCTATTGTGATTATTTTTTCCCATTTGCTACAGATTAGTGTTTCCCAATGCAAGCGATTTAAAATGCCGACGGGAAATTGGACAGTAGACAGAGCTACAAACTTAGCCTTCATTCTGAGGTTGATAAGCTATTACGGTTTCACCATTTCTGACCGCCATCTTGATCATTCAACGTCAACTTTATGTCGGATTATGTAAACTGATGTATTTACCTCTCCTTCCCGACCATAGTGTTCATGTGATTTGTGTGAACTGAGGGAGCGATGGCATTGTGCTTGTGAAACTGAGGAGACCATTACTATAAGTGAAGGCGATCCGTCGGCCACTCACTGACATGACAGTCGGTTCAGGTCCGAAAAAAGGCTGCTTATCCCTGTTCTAGACTACATCTCAGATGCTACTTCCTCTCATGAATGACCACGTGAGCTAGGTCCGACAAAGTTTTTATTACTTCATCCCTTTCTGCTGTGACTGCCGTCCTAACCCCTACAGTGATGGTTTGTTTGGGTCTACAACCAGGTCATTCTTACACACGACACTAATTCGGGTTACGAGGCATGCACGCTTTTTCAGCCGCTGGATTTAGGTCAGTTTCCGTTCTTGCGTTTTGAGCAATAGTTATTCCGGACCACAAAACGTCTTTACTGAGACAAAGGATAAAAGCATTGTGTTCGGTTAACAAAACTGATTTGCCATCAGGTGATGCATCTGGTAAACTCACTACGACATATTGGCATAGGGGCCGCTGAAGGCGGGAGGCGATATTCTGCAGTCATCTGCAGAATATCGCCATGTATGAACATGGAACGGAATTGATTCGTTTCAATACAGGTGATCCATCAAGATCTATAGCTAACTGAATGGGTGTATGCAAAACTCAGATTTCCAGCAATATTGTTCATCAGCAAGACATTGACGAGCTCGAGTGTCTAAAGGGCAGAAAACATTTTCATATCAAAAAATGCATTTGTGGAAACCAGAATACCAGGCTGATTGACTCACAACCTATGTTTGGGATAAGACTACGGGGAATATCAAGAGTTACAACATGTTAGTCTCTCGGTGAGCTCACGTTTTTTTTTTGAGGGAGGAGTGTCCCACTTCTGGGGGAAAACAGGCTAGTTCGTTCACAGTCCAAGATAGAAGAGTACTTGATACATTTCATTTTCGGTGCATATTAGACGGAACTATTTATTCACGCACCCGATATTGAAAGAAAAAATGTAAAATGGTAGTGTCACAAAAAAGTCGAAATATTTCAGAAATTGAAACCAATCTATTTTCTTGTGATGTATAGGACAAATCCAAAGCTATGCCTAGTAAACAGTGTATTCATCCATTGCTCAAGCATGTAGATTACTAGGATGGTGCTTGTTAATAGAAAACTCAATTTCATCCACACATTTCCATTCAAACCATTCAACTTGCATTGATGTCCCATATACTACAACAGCTGTCTAGCTTTGCACTCGAAAGTCAATTAAACTGTTATACAGAAAATATTTGTTAAGACACTTTATGAACTCGATGGCGTTAGTCAGTAAGATAACGGAATAGATGAGCATACTAGGCTGCATCACCTACAACATGGCTTCATGATGAAATCCGACGGTTTGTGATGGTATGGAACGAATTTTCAGTCTCAGACCAAGTTCTCGTGCACTATGGATTCCCGCAAAAATAGTTGAGAACCTCCGAATATATCCCACCAGTGACGAAAACATGGTACGTCGATCTTCAGACTAAGAGGTGAAAGAATATATAAGGCAGATGTTTCAATTAACCGTTCTACAATTGCTCATTTTGAATGACGAATACACTGGTGTCTACCGGAATGACGAATGAGATAAATGTAAGCATTGAGAGGAAAACGAATTAGGAAGGAGGCGTACCGGACAGAAAAACCATAACAATTTCTGCTCGACTTCAATTGCATATTGTAAGGAATACTTCTTGGTCGCTTCCCACAGTGAGCAGATTTCGGCAAGATGACTAGAAACATTTGTTGCACATGTGACTACCAATGCTAAACAGCCTGTATAACTTTGACGATTAAAAGCGATCGTAATCTAATATTTATGACCCGCTAAACTTTTGCACAATAATCACCTCTTCAGAGACCACGCTTTTAAGTCCCAAAGTTTTCACCACATCTGAAACTAGTGTTTTTGAACCGTGTATATTTCGATACAGCTAATGTCGCACTTGTCAGGTTCTATATTTTCATTCTGTACCTCTCCCATGAGGTTAGAATTACAATGTTCATCCGGATGAAATATTGTCACTTAACTTATGTGTTTCATGGGTGCCAATTACAGTAGCAGGCTCACATACGCAAGCATAAAAGCTATCTCATCCTCATCAGGTTAGGCTAAAAAGTCATGTACGGAGGATATTCTTATTCAACTCTGTCGGTGTTCCGTCGATGGGTGATTGCACGTGGGCCGTCAATGATTCCATTTGCACATATCAGAGCCCAGTGCAAATTCAAGCGTATACATCTGGGGCAAAACACAAAGTATCATCAAATATGTCGCGAACTGCGGTGTTCATTCTCCGTAATGGTTGATCGTATTATGTAAGTTGTCTTAGCTGATGGCAGTTAGTTCCCATCAGATTTGTTAAGTTTACTAGGTTGACTCATACTAGGTGGATAGTATGGGAAATTGGTAATAGTAACAGTTAGTGTTTCCCGTCATGTCTGTTAATGGGTGACGTAATGAAAGCGGGAATGACATCATGAAAGTAGTGTTGTGCAACGTCAAAAGACCTGAAAATGATGCAAACAGGAGTTTAAGATGTAGGTCAAAAACATGGTTATTCTGACGTGTGGTTGGAAATACGCTGCCCTAGCCTAAAAGTGGACCGGTCAGCAGTTTGGTACAAACCACATTTGGCTGAAACATATTCTAAACGCAAAGGCAATATCAGACATACGTGTTCACTTTATAGCAATCAAAATTCCGGATTACTCTTCCGAAAATAAACAATGTTTACTGATCAACACATCCAAATGATGGTACCGAATGAACAGCGGACAATTGCAGTTATTAGTAAGTCCTTAAAATATTCTTCAAAAGGGCCAGCCTGGTTTGGTGAACAGGTGCGAGGAATTTCATTCAGTTTAATGAAAACGTGTGCTACAGTGGCATCTCTACGAAATAGGTGGAAGGTTGATTACTAGTTGCCTTGATGTACAGACATTGATGTTCAAGTTCATTCTGAAAGTGGCTTGTGGAAGTTTATTTATCGCGTACCGGTTGCACAGCCAAACTTGAAATTCGGGAGCTCCCTCTGATATTTGCGCATTGATACGTGTGTGAGATTGTCTCGTTCTGTCAATGTATTCAACTTTCGATTGGCTGTATTTGGATTGGCGGCGTTGAAAATGTTTGGATATTTTCTCTTCACGGTTCTAATATTGCTAAATCACCTCGTCCCCTGTCGGTCGTGAGTCATGGGTTATGAGTTGTTCATGGTTATACACTCAACTGTTTAGTCTCTAGATAATAAATGTAAGGATGCATCAGTGTGGATATTTGTTTTCTTAAAGCAGTGGTATTCGACTATCTTCCATACTCTTATCAAAGAGTTATTTTGTAAACCAGTGGCATGTTACACGTATGACCAAACGTCTGCTCTATTCGTCACGAATTCGGCTGTTTTCCAAAATCGAATTCTTTTCCCGCTATACTTTTCAACTTGCGTGAGCCCTGTGCTTATTGAACGCACGATTACTCTCTGCTAAGTTATGCAGAGGATGTCCTATTCAGATTACGACATTCACAGCTATCTTCCTCCTTCACTGTAAACACTGGTTTCACAGAATTGGCAGGCTGATCTCACTCACGCTCTTGATTGCTCAAAACAACCAACCATATCCGTATTCGATTTCTACTGGTTGAAGAGCCAAACCATCAACAGTCTTTTTATGAATGGCCACAATTACAGCTTGAATCCAAAGCCGTCTCCGAGTCCCATTCCGTAGCCTACTTACGTGTTGCCAGATGTCACAGTTAAATGTTTGATCATGTTAATAATTTTTCACCGTACCTAGACGATCCATGTTTTATGTTCTAAGTTCGTTTCAATCCCATTTTTTGTGCTCTTTTATTTTTTGGTTCATATGAGAGGACGAGATCTGATTCATGTGTTCCCGCCTGCGTGACTAAACATAGTAACACGTTGTACAAGTATTTCTTCACGTTATCAACTGACAGTAAAAGACGTTGACTGCATCGGTTTAGCTTATCTAGCACCTGAAAACAACAGGTGGTCCGAATCTCAGAGACAAGTAGCCGTTGAGCACTACCAGATAACGTTGTTCGTGTACCCATCTAGTGTCTGCAAATGGATCATCCCTCTGTTCGGCATCAAAACCATATGGTGTGCAATTCCGTTCTCAGGCGATACCCCCTCCTCGCACTGCTCTTCTCCACGGGGTGTCAGCGTATCAACCAGGTGTACGGGCGTTGGAATTTCCCCGTCCACAACCAACGTAACTACCCTAGTGTCGTTCAGCCCACCACACATAATTACAGACGAACATTTTGCTCCTATTGCTCAGACCGGTTCGAATTGGTTTGCTTTTTTGCCTAAACTGATCCATAAAATGGACAGTGGATGCAACAGATTTTTTACTAGCTTGATCATTTTGTAATATGCCACAAAGGCCTCATCGGCAAGTCCCGAGTTTTCGCTCTCTTGGATTGAAAGGGCTCAGAAGTGGGCAAGTCACAGGATTCCCCATTTTTTCTTTCGGTCGCTTTTGTCGACAAAACGGAACTGTGGTATGGTTGATACAGCCATTTCATTGACAGTGTAGTGAACTATCCGAACTGCGGATTTGTCGCTCCGCAGGCGCTCTGACAAACGGCTGCCTCCACAAAACTCATGGATGTCCAGTTTAATGAGCCTCTAGCTTCAGTAAGAGATTAGAAAAACCCAGAGTGCCTGGGGATTTATTTGATGATACATAATACACCTTAGTCTGTCTAGCGCAGTAGCAGCGAACTGTAGTACTTTAAAAAAAAACACCTACTTTTATCATTTGTCTGTCTCATTCTGTCTACTTTCTACGGCTTCTTGGTCTCATAATGTAGCATGTTGAAAAGTAGCATATCTCCAAATATTCTTAGGCTCCTTCGTGATCCCACTCAGTTTTTATGTGCGCATAACTGTACAGTGTGGCTCAACTTATGGCGTGGATGTTGGTCGGACTCTGCATCGGCTCGGATTGGCCAGTCACATTCTAAGCGCTTTCTCACTTGGTCTTTGTCTCATGCTGCGTTGTTCCGAGGTTTAACTGAATATGTTACTGAGACTATTCGATCTTGACTGGATGGATGCAGCCTAACTTTGCTTTTCACAGCCAAACAGTCACGAGGTTTTGGATGGTAAGTGTAAGGGTTACACGTGATCTATTCAACATCACTTGCACATCGATCTGCTGAGCAAACGGCATAAACTCGTAACTGGGGAAAATTTACAGATTTTTGAGATATATCACAACCACATGCCACGCAAATCACAAACCAAATCACTATCCCGAGAAAGTGATCAACACGTCAGGAAACATTGAATGTTGGTCGCCTAGATATAGATGTCACTTTCGAGTGGGACAAATATTCGACTAGATCAACGAGTTTTCTTATTTAAGGGATGTGTGGTAACATACATGCGTTTAGAGCGTTATTTGTGAAAAGGCAGTGAATTTCGCTAACCCGCTTTGCGTGCGAGTTTCAAGCATCTAAGTAGTAGTTTCGTTGCCGGAGTGCGCGTTATGAAGTAAGCTTAACCATCCATGTTAATTTTCTGCAGGTCTGTGACGAAATTCGAAATGTCCAGTGGGATGTAGTCAGCATTTTTGTGTCCGCATTGCCCAATCTTCTACTGGATTCCAACGAATGTCAAGGATACCGCATTATACCGTCGTAATTTGCCAAAGAAATCGCTAGAACCGAAGCACCCGAAAGTGTAGCGGTCGAAAGTTTTTGAAGACAAGCTGAAGTTAATTGTGTTGTAACGCGGCCAGAGGGATAGCTTCCACCGTTGGCTGTTGGAAGATAAAAGTTCAACATGCCAATTAAAAGTCATGGTCACCACTACCAACCTGAGAAATTTCTCAACTCATTCGGGGTACTTAGTTGATCTCTAATACATAAAGTAGTGGCAAATTGCCTTTGTTTTTATCTGATTGACAACCAGGATTAAATAATTTGTGAGTAATAGGGGAATTTGCTTTATACTAATTGAACATCACTCACAATTGATCGCAGCTGTTGCATCCCGCTAGACTCTTTCGAAAAGAAGCACCATATTCGAGTTTCGCCTTCGTTAGAAATCGTCAATAGTGCACATCCTTGCCTCGCCTGGGACCAGAACTCCCGCTACGGCAATCGTGTTGACCACTGTGTCATTGACCTCAAATTAGGCACGACCGAATCAGCCGATGCGAACTCTCAGCCACATTCGGTTGTGATTTGATTGCTCAGATTTCCTAACCTCTTCGATATGAGACATGACAGCTATCCTGAAAGTGCGACGACTCAACCTTTCCGCTTCGTGTGTTACACACAGAGACCCCAACTGCCCATATATACCCGTGGTTGGTCGTGTTAGATATTCGCGAAATTGGATGTGTGCGATAGGGAGATCTTAGCTGTATAGAACAATGTGCAATCGAATTGGTTTGTGACAACATTTTATGAGGTGCTGTATATCAGGGGTTTTACGTACGGAGGGTTAGACATTTCACGCCATACATTGTGCACATTAATACCTATAAACAAACCCTTTGGACAACACCTAGGACTGTAACAGATCTTAGAATGTACCACTTTCTCAGTTTCCCGAAGAGCACAACTTTTTACAGGCTTGAGTGTATTGACCTATTACTAAAATGAGGAAAGGTATTTGGTAAAAGCATGGTTTGTCGGGCAGGCATTTTTAGACCTGACAAGGAGGTGAAAACCTTTAACACCAAAGCATCAAACCAATTTTTCTACATGCTTCACTTCTTACCTAAGTCAGAAAAAAAACTGACCTTTTAGCTTTCATTTGGCCACTTTATATTTCCCCTCCTCCGAGTTCAGTTTCCTTAGTCCAAGCATGATAGGCGCACTATAGTTAACACTAGAAGCTCGGGTGCCTTCGCATCTCTAGAAGGAAGAACATAGTCACTTTGTTCTAGGACACAGCCTCAGTGCAAGAGTGAACATTCAGAGTGCTAGGATGCTTGCACTTCTTGCAACCAGTGGATGATACGAAAATAACTAAACATGTCACTTCTTGTTCATCATTGCGTGACACGTTAAAGCACGTCCAACTCAAAACCAGGTAATGTATTCCGCCGAAGTAGATTAAGTCTGTGACACACAATGCGATGTTAGATAGCTGATGAAAAGCCGTTCACGGTTGTCATGTCGCCATTGAAATCGGGTTGGAACTCTAAGAGATAGACGTGAATACTCACATTGTGGACAGAAAATGGACTTATCCATAGCTTTCCCCGCATCTGACCGGCACAGTCCAGATGTAATAAATGCGTTGATATCATTCTCCACTTGGTGCGACGATCTGATGATTTTGATCAAACGTTCTCCAGATTTTATCTGTGCTAACCAGACTTGTCCCAGCACAGTTACCCATAGCTTCAGAATAAATAGTTGACTTCTAAATACTCAGCTTATAGGCCACAACATGAAGTGGACTGTTGTGGTAGTGATGTGGTCTGCGAGCACTCGCACAACTCGATATGGGAACCTCAAGAGCTATCCTAGACTATGTGAACAGGTTTGTGCTTTTATGTCAGTTTCGTCAAATTTATAGTGCACTTTGCTAATTGTCAACCTTGTGTCGTTTGCTGGGTCTAGGTTCCATACTGTCATTTCGGTGACGGTTAATCTGCAAGGGGTTTTACAAAAGTCGATAATGTGTATGCACACACCCTCAAGGTTATAAATTCGCGCATATCAACGAATGGTCACAGTTCACCAGTCAACAGGCCGGTAAGAAATTGAGTATAGCAGACCACAGAGCTTTCAAGAACTGAAGGCACAGCTATGGGCAGGCAGGTATCACAAAATGCGCGGACGTGTAAAAGCACAGTACAGCGTCGCAGGGCTGAGTGAGTTCGATCGATCTACGGTGTAGTCACAACCCGGGGGTGGGGTGGGATGCTGAAACGTTCGATTCAGACATTCTAATCGCTATCAATTGGCTACAGGTGTATCAATCATAGTCATTCTGTGTGGACTAAGAAACTGGATTTTTATTTCTAGAAAACTTATACGTAAACGTACGAAATGTAATAAGAGCTGTCAAAGCACAATCCAAGACCTACAAGACGGACCCTGGGAGAGTTCAAATTCAGACCTTTTTGGTATGACTTTACAGGCAGTTACCGGTAATCCATGTTCACAAATGCTTCCCACATTATTCATGGTATCTTGATATCATCGACTTTCGGGAAACGTTATTCAGCAGCATTGGATTTCTGTCTTTGGTGAGCCATTTTAAACCTACTTATTGGGTTGTTCAAACGGAGCGGTCTTTGATACCGCATTATGGGGCAAAAAATTTTAAATGTACGTCACCGATGACATCATGCTAGAACACTCCAAATTTTATTACTTTTCAACACAATTTTTATTCTGTGTTTTGTTTTGTACCACTCACTCAAACATTTTGTGAGGGACAAGTATTTTATAAGAGGTATCCCTTTTTCACACTCTTGTCCGTCGACCATCGTGTCATACAAACATTGGAGAAATTTGTATAAAAATGCGACTGTTGAGCACAGCATAATCTTGTAATGCGTACGTATCCGTAACCTCAAGGAATCGCAACGTCACATTAGTTTGCTTTGAAGCACACCACTGTGGATGCTGACTAGTAACTAGAAATGATATAAGTTTGAGCAATCGATTGTTAGTTCTATGCCTGATTACATTTAACGCTAATTTTGAAACCGCGTACTGATCCATCTCCAACAGATGTTTGGTAATCAATTGTTCGCCGAGGTTGGCATTTAGGTCGCAAACGTTTTATCAACAAACGAGTTGGTAGCAACAGTGCGGATGAACTTGAGTGTATGAAGTTGGGCGTCAACTTAACTCACTTCAACTAATTGCAACTAAAATGTCAAGATCGGCGAACAATCGAAGATGTAAGCCGTCAACTCGAGCTACAAACAACAGCACTATTTCTGACAATCAGATGTTTAGCAGTCGATGAAAAAACTATTTGGGAATCTTCGTCGATTCTCGTGGTCAACTGAAACATACTATTGTTGTGATCCAAGAGCGCGGATGGCACAAGGGTTGTTTATTTGACAAAGCAACACATGGGTTAAGCGTTTAAACAAAACCAGAGACAAAACCACTCATTTGCACGCGGTAATCGGCCCCAGACCGTCTTGGTTGCCACAGACGTCACTGATCAGTTCCATTAAGTAGCAGGGACCATTATGAGCGATGCTGCACTCTGATGCTCCTTCCTGCATTTTTCCTGGTCCTACTACTGAGTAGCCGCGGTATGAGTAGTACAATATGATCGCTCATCTTCATTGCACTATTAAACAGCCACTTTGGAATACGTTCATTTACTCTTGTTCGCTACTTTCTTACGCTTCTGTTTGTGTGTTTTTTCGCCTTCAGCCAGATTACTACTATCAGTTTTGGAGTGTTAATGAGCGCGCCAAAACGGTACACCATCAAACTGCATTCCGTGCGGTAAAATGCTTGAATGATGTACTTGGACAGCCATGGATGTCTAAAGTGATTCGGTTAAATCACCTACTAATTCACTGGACTCACATCCTCTGGAATTTTCCTCTACGGCAGCCTGAAATAGATATTTATCCATAATCTGAAAAAACCCGGGTGTATCAGTGGCATAATAGCAAAAACAGATTTTTAAATATTAGGCTGGCACGTAAGGCTGTTTCTTCCTTTACGTTCAACAACTTCAGTTTCACGGTAGAATTATAACCAGCATTCTATTGCAATTCGTGAAAACCATAATCGTGAAGTAGTTTGAAACATTCACGTAGTTTACAATAACACGTGACTGATAGCCTACACAACCCGACGTGGGCACGGCTATGCGTGATTTGGCCTGGATTACAAATGTGCAATATGATGGATTGTTTTTTAATTGCATGCCATCCTATGATGTTGAGATCTAAACTAACTTGATTTACCAGTAGAGGAGAAGGTTGCACAATTGTGGATTTAATATCGAGATTAAAGTGACATCCTGAAAGGACCATAACTTTTCCAGTTTGAGATATCTAGATTTGAAAAATACAGTGTAGCGAACAAGCTCGTTTTCAGTGATTCATCATCAGGCTAAATACATCACATTTATATCACATTTTACAAAGGGATCATGAAGGAGGTGGTTTATGAAGTCAGTCAACTGAATGTCATACTACGTCAAGTACCCACTTGAACAGT
>LUCH01004731.1:0-19747 GCA_013368495.1 Paragonimus heterotremus | reverse complement strand
TTTTAAACATCGTAGGGACTTCGATATTGCTTTCTCAATCTGAGGGGTTTTATCTTTTTCATTCTCCATTTTCTGAAATTTGGTCTGATCTTCTAGGTTTCACTTTAAGATATCCCCGGTAACTGGATCTAGGCAAGCTAATTTTGTTTACTCACTGCATCTGGTGGGACTGCGTCCTATCACTCTGTAGGGGTCAGTCGATCCCTGTGTTTTTCACCCTACATATGTGCACATTGGACGTGTCACTCTGTTTAAGATTGAAACCCAGCTAACCCATTTGGAGCATTTTAAATTGATATCGCGACATCTTAAACTGGAAAAGATACGGAAGTAAGCCATGCCAACCGAGTCCGTTTATCACACTTCAGTAGGAGAGAGTTGTAGCTTTGACACCGTGAAGTGCACTCTATGAACGCTACTAGTAAATCGCCAGTTGGGAGCCTTCGATGTGTGGAACAGCAACGTTTTTAACCCTTTTGGCTAGTAATTGAGCGCCTGTGCGATTTGTCAAAGGGCACCATGGGCGCACAGTTACATGTTAGACCGTAAAGCGAGAGGCACTTTCGAATAATGTGACATTTTCCGGAGCACCACTTTGTACATTCTCATTTCACGTGAAAGTTTAACTAATCTTAACCGTCGAAACAAATTTCCGCAGGACGGAATTCCTAACTTAAAGACTTAACCAGAAGGATAGTATTGGATGGTACATCATAGTTCAAATTAGTCTCATCAATGACGCTCGCGTCTGTTTAATCATCTTTTGCTAACCGCATTAGCAAAGCCCTCAGAAACTCTGCGACATTACCTGGAGAAGGATCTCTAGTCTCTTTGCAAATCTGTATAACGAATTAGATGACAGTACGAGGTCACAAGTAGTGCTTACTTTGCGGACTTTCGATTCATGTTTTTTTTATCTTCACCACCAACTTTCAAATACTTTAACCGCTTTCTATTCAAACCTATTGGCAAATTCTGCAACTTTTCGACAAACCACTGCTTCATTCACAGGGGTTTCACCTAGTTTTCAGGCTACCGGAAAGCGTCAGGTTGATATATTCATGTTTTCGTGTCTGAGAAATTTCTTTTGAGCCGGAACATTACGTACTGTCCCTCGGGTGAGAAAACTTGAGAAAAATTCGTATGTTAAGAGGTTGATACGCATCATTTTGTAACGCAAACCGTGCGATCGTTAAAGTTCTTTCTCTCTCGTGACTGTGTAATCAGTTAATTTTTGTCAGCACAAATAATCATTGTCGACGAGCTAACCGATCTCAGACCACCCGCGCGCAGATTACCATCGTTTACCCATCGATAATGGCTGCATTAGATGGCGTCCGAACCACGCCACGCCGGCAGTCGCCTGTGAGCGTGTTTGCTTACGCGTTCTCTTGTATATCCGTTTGCTCTTTAAAGCGTGTGTGTGCATGTGGTTGTTTGTGCAACTGTGCCTTTGGAGTGCACAACCGGCTGACTGTATCATCCCATGTCATGCTAAAATTGGCGTAAATTGATTCAGTACCCTTGTTTACGACCACCGCACCACTGGCTGACTTGTTCACCCCATCCCATTCACTGATGGGTTGCTTCAACAGCCTTTGCGCACCCAAAGCCAGCTGATGAGTGCAGACCAGCATAGCCTTGCTAAACGCCGGGTCTGGTGGCGTATCGGTATGAATGCCCAATCACTTTCGCTTCTGAGTAATGATCACGTTATCCGTTCGCCTAATCCGCAATCAAAATACCGCTTAACAGGTTAACGATTTCTGTGATTTCAACTTGCAAAGTAGTCCTAGTCGAGGGATTATCCATTGGAGTTAATGGGACAGTTACTGCGTCCCCTCTCAAGGCGATCGGGCAACCTGATCATTACTCACAAGCAAAACAGGCTGAGCGTTCACATGTGATAATTCGGTCGTGCTTAATGTGATGTCAATGACGCAGCGGTGAACACAGTTGTCCCAGTAAAGCTCGGTCGGAGTCCTTGTTCCGACCGTGGCAAGGATATACGCTGCTGACAAACTCTAATGAGACCGGAACTCAAATCTTGCACTTCTTTTAGAAAGGGACCGATTGAAAGTCTATGGATATGCGACAGCCCCGATCAATTACAGGTGATGTTCAGTCTATATGAAAGTCAAAAATCCTCTACTACTCATCAGTCCTACATTTTTAATTGCTCAAAAATTAGTTTCTATCGGCCTTCTAGCGTCAACCGCCCAAGTCATCAATGTATCGCAGAATACGGCCTAAACGTTGTGTGGGCCGCTGTGCGTCCCACGTTCGGGTTGCGTGACTAGTAACTGTAACCAGGCTGATCGCGATCTCCGTAACAAATGCGCACCTGTTCGCCGAAGGTTGTGTGTCATACGGCACCCAAGTTGCCCATAACGTTGTGCCCTGTAGAGCCTTTCTAAATCAGACCAGGTCAGTTTAACTCACACATTACCGGTAGATTCGGTGAGTTGCAGAGTGTGAACTAACTGACCGACTAACTCTGGAAGCAACAAAGATCTCCTCCCATCAGGAAGTTAATAAAACGTGGGGTTTAGACAGCTAGGAAGACAAAATCACACATGTTTAAGGCAAAAGTAGTCGAATTGCCATTCTGATCAACTCAGTGTAGCAATGTGTCGACACTATTGACGGAATTTTGTTTGGTTTCACTGTAAATTCATGATAAATTGTAATGAAATATAACCGAATTGGGCTGCCAATGCATAGCATTCGGTCACTTTCTGGAGCAATCAAACAGGATACTTATATCCGCCTCACGCGCCCCGCAAGCGTGTTAATTTAAACAAACGAACAGTCGATTAAATCCCGCTGTGGTGTGTATGGACGCACACTGTCTAACCACGTGCTTGAACCGATCACGTGTTCAGTCGCATGACCGTGATTCTAGTGACCTGTTTTATGGACAATCACTTCAGCCGATGCACGCGGCTAAGATAGGTTGTTCATTCCGTACAAACCGAATTGGAATGCACACATTGACACACAATGCCAATAAAAATGCATGAATGACACGTAAACAATAGTATAACGAACATATGTGTGCAACAGAACTGCATAACAAAATGTTTGGACCAATCAGAATCGGAACAGCGCAGCAGAAATTACTTTGACAGTTACGAATCACCAACTGAATCAGTGGAAGGTTGCAGTGTGACGAACGAATGGATTAATGTGAGACCAGTCCTTGACTTGTAGGTCTTCTGCTGGATGAAGCTGTATGATTCTTGTGAGGGCGTCAAAACATGATGTGTTGTTCAGCATACTGCCTAGCATGGTAATCCTCTTGGTGCGTCGCACGGAAGTGTGACAGAATCTGAGTAGTTGTTACAGTGTTCGTGGCCAAGAACCATGACCAGCAATGAACTAGATAATGCATTTTTGCCACCGACGCTAGCGTTGATGAAGGATTTACAACCGCTGATTATGTTGGGCATTGACTTTCGGACGCTATGTCGGACATAGTGTAGGGTGGTCGTTGTCAGGTGTTGTGTCGGGCGTTGATCAAATACAAATAGCCTTTTTATCGTTCACATTAACCTTTGAAATGTGGGGTAAAGGGTTATCAACGTTGAGACATTGCATACTGGATACTTCACGTTTAAGAGGTGACTGTCCTGAATGCGTACACGTCAAGGTCAGCAAATTAATTAAAGATCGTGTACGGACGAGTGGGGTGTGGCGATGAGTTTATTGTGATTTTACAGTTCATGGAACAGTGATCTGTCAATTTCGAATGCGGTCAATCGAACGCCTACACCTCTCAGAACCGGAAGAATCGCTCTATTGCCGTGACAGCACACGTTTACTCATGATCAGTTGTTATCCTAAGCTTAGCTGACGAGAAATGTAACGGAGATTTCCAAATGACCATAGTGACATTCTGCATACGATCCGCGCAGATCCAAAACTAGAAACAGTCACAATGGCCAGAGTTCTCATAAGAGCCAAGCAGATTACTGATTTTCACTCTGACATATCGTAGCTTGACAAAGATTTGATGCGAATGGTTACTGACTGCCAAAGTACGACTACCTACTGTGTGTTTGAACTCAATAATCGTAACTAGCTAAGCCCTTGCAACTTGGTAGCCAAAAGCAGAATTCGTCATCTAACACTAGAACAACCGTGATTTCCACTAATTCAAACAATTAAGAGGTTTCGTTTTGTCTGCTTTCACACAAATGAATTTAATGGATAAAAATTGTCAGTGTCGATGAGTGAAATAAGATTAACTGAGAGTCAGCGATTAAACTGCCACCTCATGTTCATATTCGTCATATAAACTGTAATGGAGAATAGACTAATTTACCGATACTCTCTAGGATGTCAACTGAAAGATAAGCGAAACTTAAAGAATTATCGAGCTAGAAATATCCATGTATTTTATACAAAAATGCTTCATTCGAGTTTATTAGATGGGAAGAATCAACACTAACCTAAAGACTTCTCACAAACTACAGACGGGTGTCCAAAATTCTGACAAGTGACGGTAAAAACCGCCTATTAGCCTTTCGCTCGAGCTTACCTCCCTTATCAAAGACTGCAGTACTAAATTGCAAAAATGTGAAACATCTAGTGGTGAATGATGTTTATTACGCATCCTATGGATCAACATTATAAATAAACTTTTTCAGTTAATCGATAGATTTATAGTTAACTTGCTAGAAGTCCAACTCTTAGAAGTTACAAAATCGTAATGACTGTACTTCGAGATATAACTCAGATACTAGATATTGAACTGAATTCGGAATACCCATTTAGGACTGGACAAAACTGACTTAACGGAAACAGCTGCAGAAAAAATCGGAAGTTCAGTATTTGGCATTAAACAAGACAAACCAGTATATGTTTAGTACGTTGAATATTACCGTTACATTACAAGCCACATATGTAGCTCGTTCTCCGATTGGATAGCGTGAGCTGATATAAATGCATATTGTCAACAAATGGCTTCTTGGCATTGTACGTATAATCAATGTTCGATGACTGTTTTAAGAAAGCGTTTACTCTGCACTCGTACACCGACAGGTTCGTGCTACCAGTAGTTACTGTTTGCCATGGTAGTGATTAGTCATCTGAACTAGATTGTAGGTTGTTTCCACCGTTCATCTTCCCCGAATTCATGTATATTTGAAACTTCAGCGTGATGAACCACTATCTTAATTGGTGGTCTATTGGTTCAGCCTAGTAGACTTGACAAATAATGCCGACAGCATACTCAAATACCAACTTTGTGGCACTGACTAATAAGAACCAGTTAATATGATTTGTTGATTTCTTGCGCCGATGGTAGCAGCAAAGACGAGCTAACGATATTTCCTCAGGTGGGGGTCAAAGTGATGTGAAATGGTTGTTTTCGGTAAGGTCAACTGAGACAACAGTAGAATTTAGATAAGCTGACTTATGGCTCCAAATTCGAGCAGTAATGGAGAAGAGTATTTTACGTAAAGTTGATAAATTGGGGATGTTAATATGAACAAACAGAATGTACTTTACAAGTAAACGGAAGGCGAACTGGTCGTTTGGTCGTTAAACCAGTTTATGATCTCAGAGTGTTTAGAAAAATTTTCACCGTTCAAATTATGCGACACTTTGGTAACTCTCGCACATTTCAAATTTCCCAAACCTAGACGCAATGTGCTATACCATCCGGCCTCACGATTGTGCCAAACAAGAGATCCTTAAATGAACCAACCCGCAGATTTGACGAGGTTAGGCAGTATAATCACGACACAGTTGACGTAAACACGAAGGATCCTATGGGTGGGTGAATGAAAAGCTTTTAGCCAGAACATGTGAGCGTCTATAAGTCACTCAACAACTATCCACGAATATATGACCCAGTGCACCCGAATACCTTTGACCGCACTTATGGCTACATAATCAAATGAACAATCGTTCAGCCAGACAAGGTCGGCATGCATATACGGGAAATTTTATTGCCGATTGTTACGGCAGGCGTACAGTAGCTTGAGGTTTTACGAATGCTTGATCAGATTGAAGTAAGTCCATGAAAGTGCAAACCGAGTAAAAGAATAATCTTACTTCTGACTGACTACAAATAAAGTTGCATATAATCGTTAATTATGTGCCGACACGTTTGTAGTTCAAAAGCGCTTTCAGACCAGGTGAACAATTTGTAAATCTGAGGTTGTGTGTCTAGAGAGGAGGAAGTAAAGGATCATATTCCGAGTGTACAACATCAGATGTCAGCACTATACCTTAGTAATCGGTGTTGCCAGACGAGAACGCGGGTGACACGGGGTTTTTTATTCAGAAGACTGATACAAGGGGTATAAGTTTCGATACCACCCCAAACACAAACGTTCATTTGCACATAAAAATCTAGAGACGTTGTGGTTGTCAGTACCATGTTTACTTACGGGAGGCATCATTTTTTGCTGAATTGCACTACAGTGTTTCGTGTAGCATTTTTTCTAGTTTATGCAATACCCAAATAATTGCTTCCGTCAGACTACTCACGAGTATAATATTGCGATAGATCATCCTCAGTACACTGATACCAGCAACCTGAGCACATGATGGTAAGGCAGTAATGAAATCGGTACACATAGACAGACAGGCCTGTCAAAGCGTCAGTTGTATTCGGGGGGGAAGAGGGGGTAAATGTGATAATGAGTCACGGTTTTTAGTTTGTTAGCAAGGTCAGTCTATTTAGTCATCAATGAAATTCAGGTTGATTTATCCAGGACCGGCCGCCATAAACCAGAGCGCACAGAGCCATCTATTCTATCCGCGTTGTTTCTGGTTCCCGTGTTTTCGGTAGCCTAAATAGCATCCGTCTTACAGTTTCGTGGGTCACAGGACTGAAATCAAATAATGGTCAGCTACCGCCTTCGAATTGCCTGATCTATAAGGTGGGAGAGCACCTTAGGTTTGCCCTTCATCAATGTGGAGAAGATCCTCAATCACAATTCTGCTTATATGAAGCAGGTTTATGCATGCATAAAAGGTTCAACGTTTCACACGGCAATTTATCTGTGTACGGCCTCAAACTGCTATAGATTACCACAGAAAGCATCAACTGTTCAGCTGGTAAAAGGCTACCCTAAGAATGTTTGTAATAGGCGGCTACAAAGAGCACTTAATCCAGTACCAAATGTACAAGGATGGTAAAGAATCAATAACGTTATACCGTGCAAGAAATGGACGTCAGAAATTTTTCACGGGGTTTTGAACTCAGGAAGTAGCAGGATTCTTCAGCCCTAAGTTCACTTTTAAAGATCCAATACCTGATGCCAGAACTTCCATTGGTATATATGACATTCGTTCCAAGTACGGTTCAAACATTTACAGATTGCATGAATGCTTAATATCAAGGTAAGCGAACATCCAGTGGGAATCATAAACCGTCTTCGAACAGGAGGTCGCTATCAGTGATTTCTAAATCACCGGTAACTCTGATCACAAACAGTTCCAATGATCTGAAAAATCGTTCAGTAATTAGGCGGTGTATGGGGCATCTACGGAAACTATCGTTTACGTGTGTCAATGAAAGTGAGAAAATCAAATACAGCTCAGATAGAACAGATAGCTGTGAGCCTTCTGACATGTGGTGACAGGTCCTGGATAGATCAACCTGAATTTCATTGAGGACTGAATTGACCGACCTTGCTAACAGACCGGAAAACCGAGGATCATTATCACATTCACCTTTCTCTCCTTCCGGAAACAATTGATGCTTTTAAACAGGGCGGCCAGAAGACAAACACCGGTAGATAATAACATTTCGTACTAACTTGCCAGTACCAAATGACCAATAACACGACAAACTTCCAATTTAACGTCTACAATACTTGAAGGTGATCTGAACAAAGAAACGAACAACAAACATCATCAAACAGTATTCAGAATCCTAGTACCTCACTCCAATCTAAGATTCTTGCTGTTTGCTGTCGCAAACAATCCACTAAAGCCGAAGCTGTGTGTTCAGAAACAACTGCTCGTAAATTTGACCCTTCCCTGGACTTAGTGACCTTTCCTAACCCACCGATTGACTATTCACCCTAACCCCCTCCCCTAACTGTTTGCTATAAAAAAAATCGCTTAATGTTATTGTAAATTTAGTGCTGATGAGTCAATACGGAATGCATGCATCTACCAGTTTTCCGTTGCTGACTGTTTTGTTCAAACATCAAATCGTTTGACCTGGACGACACACTGCAGCTTGGGGCCACGACAGCCTCAGGTTCACAGATAACTGTTTTTGTACACATAATGCAAATTTGAACCGGCTTATTGTGACGGCTTTAGAAAGTTTCAGAAACCGTGGGTTGCCATGGCGTATTGTGATGATCAAGTCCACGTTTCAGTCAGCTGACAGGATATGCCGTCCAGTCGACGAAACTGGGAGCTTACGATTCACTGTGACTACAGTGTCCGGTTATAAGACCTTTTTGTAAGCTTATTTGGGTACATGTTCCTTCCTGCTTGAGATCAGTGATCTATCAGCTCTGCCTATGTAACTTTCTCCGCAATTAATTAAGAACTGGTATACGCAATATGATTTGGCGGCAACAAGTTGATCTTCGGGTGTAGGCACGGGTAGTCCTTGTGTCTGATTATGAAACAGCAATTCAGGAACACTGTAAGTCTGTTTCAACTAAAAGACAATTTGTTGAGTTGTCCACTATGTCGCAATATCCACCTTGGAGGGTAGAGCAGCATACTGATCAGTATGCTGATTTCATGGAGACCTCAACATTCTCACTGCTTTTGGATTTCAATTCGCTGTGTCCATATGGTCGTGAAACAGTTGGGTATTCCGAGTCCTATAAAAGTAGACTAAATAAATGTAGACAAAAAAATTGAGGTGGACCAGTGCCATTTAAATCAACGGAGTGCTGCCAAGTAGACTACGGATTACCATAATTGCTGCGTCTTCCAGACCATGTGATCCAATATAAAGAGTAGTTTGGTTCGTAACATGGAAGTTGCCGACTCAAACTCTATGCTGTTAATAACCGCTTGATGTTTCTATAAAGAAACAGGACGGACCATGAACAACTGATTAGATGTCAGGTATCATGAACCAAAGCTGCAATGGAATTTAGCGTACAATGGAAATTGGCAGACGTGTCAACTCATATGCGAGTCACAACAGGTGCACTACAAGCTGTATCTCATGTGATTGCAATCAGTTGGATGGAGATAGTCCGGTGGTCACGGCCGCAATCGAGCGGATTTGAAACGATGTTTTAAAAATCATTGACTACACTTTATTTTCTTACATTGTTAGGTTACCTTCATAGCACACTGAGCATTTTGGACTCATACTTGGTTTCTGTTGCAGGAGTGAAATGATACGTCTTCGTTTAGGGTTGATTCTTTCAACCTTCTCCAAAGTTTACACACTACAGTTTCTGCTACCCCCAGAGGTGTTCGACCAAGAACCAAACCGTTTCAGCTACACAGGCTGTGCCCCAAGACATGAAATGGTGTGGAACTTATTTTCGATATACCTTTGTTAAAGCAATCGCCGTGAAAGTAATATGTTAGACTGTATCCAATTAGATGGTCGATATCGTCTTGAAGTTACAATAGTCATGTGAAGTTTTGACACCCTTTCATTTTGACGGATCAATAATAGCTGACCTTTGGGCTCACCGTTTCATTTGTTTATCAACTCCACCTACCCTAGTGTTTGCTATGTCTCTTATTGAACAAATCGAATCTTAAATATCCCAGCAATTGTATAATTAACCCAACTAACCCCAGTATAACCATTTCGTCAACATAAGCATCCTGTTCGCTCTGAGATCTACTCGCTGCACAAACGGTGGTCATTCTAACACTAGTGATGAGGACGAGCGATCGCCTTATACTACTCATATCACCACTATTCAGTAGAGGGACGGCAATGTAGCGGCAGGAAAATCATGGGGAAAAACATCTCATCAACACGACAATGCAGTACGCCATGGTATAGTTCTGGTTACGCAAAGGAGCTGAGCATTAGCTTCTGTGGCAGCCGGGACCTTTTGGACCGATTGCCATATGCAGATGAGTGTTTTGTTTCTCGTCCCATTTGAACACCTCACCCGTGTTAGTTTCGTAAATAAACAATCTTTCCGCCATCCGTGTTCTTGGCTCACAACACTAGTACAGGAATAACGTCATCGTTTCTGTGGTGTTTATGATTGGTCATTGTGTATTCATTTGAATGATCTATTTTCAAGCATTCTGATCATCACCAATGCGACAAATTGTGAAGAAATATCCTAGGATCATTTGAATGCAACGTGAACATGTGACGGTCTGTACAGCTGGTCCCAAGGAAATTGGTGTGCAGAGGGCTAACACAGCATAGAACTCTCTAGCAAACTATAAGCGCCTACATGCTACCCACATAGACTAAGTTACACAACGTTTAAGCTTATCACTCCCTTGGCTTTCTAAGCGTGATGCTGACGATCCTTATTTTCCGGAACTTGGCATCTTTTTCCCGTCACTAAACATACAATACGTAAACCCAAAGATAGAACAGTGATTAACGGAATACATTTAATAAACTCCCACACAAAACCACGTTCTTGTTCCAAACTTAATACAACAGCTGAGGTTGTTGCAACTACATCAGCTTAACGCCACCATACAGAGTGACACTTAGAGTGAATCTTAGATCCCCATATTCGAAAATTCAAAGCTTCTCCCATCCAAGTTTCTTTCGTCGACCCCTATGTTTCCGCATCTTCCTCAGAAACAGGATTCCTCACTAAGAGAACCACTGTTGCAGAGTAACTGATAAAAAAATATCGAACCAATGTTCCAAAAGGTCAATAATGAGCCAAACGTATTCAGAGTGTTTTATTTTACAGTGTCACATCAAATGTAATAATGTATGCCATAGATTCGAAAAAAGCATTTTTGGTCCATATACAGATTTGGTTAATTATATGTGTTTTTTGTGTATATGTTGCATATATGTTTTTTGTAGTGATTCACATTTACTGGTTTCTCATCCTCTGTTTCGATTGATAAACCTGTTTCTCTGGATCTGGCTTTTATGCTGCTGAAGTAAGTTCACAAATAGCAAAACGACTGGAAGGCGTAAATTTTAAGGAAATATATATCGTAGGCTTGTGATAGCTCATTATTCAGTTGTGCAACGGAGCAGACATCAAATATATCTCGGGTGCAGTACAACTGAGACTGAGAAAGGCTTAGAATATAAACACTACTTGAAACAACTGACAACCAACCACTATCTATAATGTCAGTTCCTTGGCTACCTCCAGTAGGGGGCGGTCTTCAGTATGTGTTAAATCTATATATTCCAATGTTTTACGTTCGTGAATGAAGAGAGCAAAACGAAAGGTTAGAATCTTGCGACGTATGTCTTCTATCGTTACCGGTGAAATCTTCTATAGGCAAAAAATTGTGTACTAGTAGTACATGTGATGCACAAGAGGAGAAATTGCGATAATCGCGACCGCAAAAGTGTATTGCTGTCGAACCCAAAAAAACTTCTAACCACTGGGCATAAAAAACGACCTGTCTGTTCTAGAAGTGAGTATTTTCCGGTTGCTCTTTTAATGTTAAGAAATATGTATTTTCTGAATCACTCCATCGCAAATGCTAAACATAGAAAAGACAGCTCGTTGTGCCGAAATAGCTACTTCAAATCTCTTTCCGATCAATTCGTTTAGTCGAGCCTAGACAAGAACATGAATTGGTTAGGTCTGAATGAGTGCGCAAGCCGAAACTTTATAATTGTTACAGCTTTAACTGGCTCTCAACTCGGGGGACTATCAACCAAGGCTAAGTATCCGAATCGCTCATATAAAATGCTGGAAATTCATCAGCGATCAGGATACTGGACTTCATTGAGTGTACTTGACGTACAGTGGGATTCGTGTTGGATTTCTTTCACCGGACAGATAAGAATGAGGACGTACCAGAATGTTAATTGTGAAACATTATCTAGGGCAATAGAACATATTCATTGTTCTAGTCCCGGTGGACCGGTGGAGTCGTTCAAACGCAGGGGTCTACCGACCGAGTAAGTGAACATACTCTCGGCTCTTTACTCCCATACTTCGGCTCAGATTAGGGTTTACGATGAGCTGTCTGACAGTTTTAGCACCAGGAGCGGCGTTCGTCAAGGCTGTCCCCTTTCACCATTTTTGCTTAATTTCGTCATGGACGAAATAATGGAGGACTGTTTGCGTCGCTCAAATGACGCCGGTGTGGACCTCCTACCTGGTGGAAGGCTGACTGGTCTTGATTATGCTGACGATAAGATATTGCTGTTTGACAACTTCCAGGCGGCACAAGTAACGGTGAACGCAATTTCACGTTTTGCTAAGTACTTCGGAATGCGCTTTGCAGCCTCGAAATGCAAAGTACTTCTGTAAGATTGTTGTGCTTAGGTAGATTTAATGTCAGATAATGAAGTCATGAAAGTTGTTGAGCGGTTTGTATACCTGGGAAGCTGTATCAGTGGTAGCGACGGAAGTGTAGGGAATGAAATAGAGGTGCGTATTTCTAAGGCTATGGCGATGTTCGCTAATCTGAGACACCTGTGGCGACAGAGAGGTATTTCCCTGAAACCTAAGGATCGCGTATATTAGACAACGGTGAGGGCTGTATTACTACACGGCAGCGAAACATGTCCGCTTAGGGTAGAGGACGTGAACCGTCTCCAGGTATTTGACCACCGATGTCTGCATTCAATCACTCGCGTCGGGTGACACCAACGAGTAAGCAACGAGGAGGTTAGGAAGTGGGTGTGTGGCATTGATTGCCAAACGAGGTCTTTTTTTCAGTCTCTGCATTTGCACAGACTTAGATGGTTAGGCCCAGTAATAAGGAGGTCAGCTAGTCGTTTGCCACACTGAGCACTGTCTGCAGACGCTGCGGCTGATTGGCGCAAAGTGCGAGGTGGACAGATGATGACCTGTCGCAGAGAAATGAAATCATTCACGAAGGGGTTGGACAATGTACATCAGGTTCGCCTCCCGGGCTGGAGCCCTCGCGACCCACAGAGTCGATGGCTTGAAGCTTTAGGTAAGATGGCGGCTAACCGAGGTCAGTGACGTGAATGTTGTCGATGTTTGGCCAAGTTGTCTGTGGAGTGAGTGCACTTAATGACGCGGAGCAGTGAAAGCCGTAAGGAAGGTGTCTTGCTGATGACGCCTTACTTTCACTTACAGCTAGGTTGTTTGTTTGCAAGGTGTAGGCGCCTTGATGTTGTATGTTTGAATGTAGACGTAGCTATTTTTAGTGACTAAATCCCCTCCCCTCTCCCTTTTTACTTCTCTCTTCCTAAATAGGGTTTGTTTCTTCTTCATAGTTGTTTGGCTGTAGGATGTTTATGGAAGTCAAAATTCCTCTCGATTGACCCTGTTGAACTCTACCCTTTGACCCCGCCTAACTAGATGCCTGTTCTTGTTATTCCCACAACCCACGTCTAATTTTACTAATTGCCCCATCCTGCCTGTCTTGATTATTGAACCTTACTCACCTGCCCACACACCGGTTGTGGTTTGCCCGTCTCACCCTATTAACTCCCTGCGAATACAGCCTTCCTGTGGGCTGCCGTGAAACTGATGCCGACTAATCGGTCCGTCCGAAGACTGGTTATTTAGACACACATTAGACCGATCCGATCGCATTTCGTCGGTTCACCATTGCCTCTTGGTAGCCTGTGCTTATACTTGTCCTCGCTTTTGGACCCTCGACGGCCTATTACGGCCAACCATTGTATCTTATCCCAAGAACGCAAACGAACTGAGGTTTGTTCCTTGTAATTGATTATATTGTTCATGCTAATAGTACCACAGTTTCCAGCGAATCGATTTGGTTCTAATATTTGGCGTCATTGGTTATACGTGCGTCACTCAGCGTTCGTCGGAAGAACGTACAGTGGCAGTTAAGCATCATTGTGAACCACTGATGTATTGCTGTCTATGATGATGATGATGATGATGATGATGATGATGATGATGATGATGAGTGGCGATGATATGCACTACTGACGAGCTCTAATGAGAGCGAAACTCGAGTCTTGTGCTTCTTTTCGAAAGGGGCCGACTGGAAAGTCTATGGGAATGCGACAGCTGCGATCTATTGTGGGTGATGTTCAACTTGAAATCCAGGAACCCTTTTTCTTCACTGCCCGCAATTCATCATCCATGAACTTGAGGTTAGTTGTTTATTTGTGGTTTTTACATGAGGTTTACTTGAAAAACCTGTCTGACAACCAAGATAACGCCCTTTTGGGAAACATTTCTTTAGATTTTTATACAAATCTCGTTTATTCAAGTTTTCACCAATTTTGCAAATGGAATTAACCCGTTAAAATTGAGTTCTTTTACTGACTTGCTACTTGTGATCAAACCAAACTGATTGTTTCCTAACTAACACAAGCAGATCTTTAAAAACGACAGCCATTTCGACAAGTTAACCCTAGGGTGATCTATGAACAGTTAATTTGTAGGCCATGTGATTCACACACAATAAATGCAACTGTACCGAAACCTCTATTTACGTGTTTTGGTTAGTTGACCTCCGTAGTGAACGAATCACGTGACAAACAGCATTTATTTACCGGAAGCGTGTGTACACGTTCATCCAACTGGTTGATACCAATGCCGTTGCACACCATTTAGGTTCGTTAGCAAATATTTTGGTCGGGTGACTTACCACTAACTTACACTCTTTGGGATTGACTTCAGTAGCGTACGTTGCAGACAAAACTAAGTAATTGAGCGGAAGCTCTGGCAACTAAAGCTATGTTTCGGTTTACTGAACCCTCGGCTATAATACCTCTAAAATGCAAACCTAAAACATAACGACCCCCAGGAAATGTACTTACGTTGATACTGCATAGTTTCATACATCGTTAAACTCAAAGCAAACAGTCAAGAAAACGCAGCAACTCATGGAATAGTAAGAAAGAACATTTAACATTAGCCTGGTATGAAGCTATCGACCATAACTAGTACCTTGAGCATTCAGAAGATCATGATAATTACAAAAAAGCACTGGGGCTCGGCGGATTTGAAGGCGGAATGGTTTTGCGGGCTAAGTGCTCGGTTATGACAGGAGCTACAGCTAAACAGTTCCATAGTGACCATCTTATGAGATCTGGAAAACTGTTTGCTCCAACAAGTTGGCTGTCATGAGGAAGTTTGACAGCAGTACAGTCCCAATAAACTATAGAATTTTGGATTTCACCCCCACAGGGACTGTCGACCACTAATAAATGTACATTTATCATACTTTTGTTAGTCCGCCTGTAGAGCGTACTGAAAGCTGATCATTTTGAGAAGCGACTTCTGTTTATTCTTTGAAGCATACAGTTCATGCCGAGCAACGATTACAATAGTTCTTCTGACCAGTACGCCATCTGCTTCCTCTATTATAGTGGTTACCTCTTCGAGTTCTACTTTTTCGTTATCCACATCCACCACGTGATCAATGGCTCACTCCATAGAGTGGTGTAAAATGTACTATTATAAACAGGGGTGTAGAAATTTTATAAAGTTGGCTTTTTTTACTGGTTTCAATTCCGGAGGCTTAAGCAGCGCAAATAACTAGTCGCCTGGATGTTTCTGCAACCGCTGGGGTTTAGCCGGCTTCATTGCCATTTTTTCAGGAATCTACTGAGCTTGACACGTGACCGAAATCTCGTTGACTCCCATGGCCGCATCAAACACGTGTACCCTGTCATTCTGCAGACTGCGTAGCTCAGTGTGCGCAAGCGTTTCCGCTTTCTCACTAGTGGAACCACCCCATACTTCATCAAGAGTTTATCATGCTTCACATCAGTCATGACGTCAGCACGGTGAAGGAAATCCACTCCCAACATAGTCTGACGTACGTCAGGAGAAATGACGAAAGGCTATCTGACTACGTGAACATTGATTCAGACATCATATTATGCCATGCCACTAAATTTGAAGGTAAAACCATCCACTGTTCGAACGAGCGTCGTCCACGGTTAAACAACCTTTCTTGGCCTTGGTCCAATCAATGAAATCGCAGCCCCAGTGTCAATCAAACAGCACTACGAGCTACCATTGATTTCAATCCTAGACTGAACTGCCATCTTATCAACTGCCCCAATTACCGGATCTCCCTTCCCGGACAAAAGACAATCACTGAGCCGTTTATTTAAGTATGGCTTTTTCTTGCCAAGTGGGCAAACTCTTCGCCAGTGTCCACGTCTTCCGCATCGATAGCAGACGTCATTAAGGTGATCCTCCTTCCTTATCTTCACAGCTGCCACTTCCTCGGGCAACTTTTCCACTGCGCTTCGAAGGTCATTCAGTTCACTTGGTTCGCTTGCCTTCAGCTCGTTTACTGTCAGTAAGCTGTCTGTCAGCAAATGTAGAAGCGCACCAGCCACCATCTGCTGCAATCGATTTCATTATGGATGTAGTGTATCCCGGCTGATGCTTTCCCTATATTACCTTAACAGCCTGGTAGATTCTTGAATACAAAAAGTGAATAACTAAAGTAACATGTAGGGCAAGAAGACAAGCTTTATTTGACCCACAAGGAGTTCTGTGTCGACGGAACATTCATCAGGCAAAATTGCAGCCTCTCTGCCTACAAGTGTTGTCTCAATATTCAACAACTCCCGACAAGCGGTGAAGATCCCTCATTCATCCACGTATTTTGATTCAACTCAGAAGTCACACAGAGCCAATGAGTCTCTGGTTGGGAAACAGCTCCATTGGTTGTCTATTCTGGCCACCAAAAGCGTCTACTCTTCATGGGCTACACTGCGTACTAGTGCAATGAAGATGAGTGATCGTATTATACTACTCACGCTGCGGCTATTCAGTAGTAGGAGCAGAGCATCTATTTTGACATCGTGCAAGCCACAGGAGAAATGCAGGAAGGAGCATCAAAGTGCAGCATCGCCCATAAAGGTCCCTGCTACTTAAAGGAACTGAGCATTGACGTCTGTGGCAACCGAGACGGTCTGGGGTCGAATACCGCGGCAAATGAGTGGTTTTGTTTCTGGTCTTGTTTAAACGCTTAACCCATGTGTTGCTTTGTCGAATAAACAACCCTCGTGCCATCCACGTTCTTGGATCACAACACTAGTAAAACTTTGATAATTTACAGGTAAAACGTTCATCATATTGGTAGTTCTTTCCAGTACTAGACATTGTTTCAGTAGTATGTACGTATTGTGGTGAACTGTCAGGCAGAAAGTGCGAGCATTCCAACTCTCGGTGAAATACCTCAACACAGGGGGAGGTGCGTTCAAAAACCCACAGCGGGCGGATGGAAGACGGCATGGGCGACCGGATGAGTCATCGCTCGACCGGATCGGACCAACGCGCGAGACGTGGCAGCCGAAATAGGATGGATGACCACATTGAAGGCCTGATTATTCCAACACTCGCAGGAATATCTCGACGAGGCTGTGGAGTGCGGTCAAAGCCTATAGTAGATGGACGGAGGACAGCACGAGCGACCGGACAAGCCATCGCTCGAAGAAATCGGATCAACGGACGAGGACTAGCGGGCGGAAACCCCCCGGACAGAAGGCGTAAATCACACACCTGAACCGGGTAGAAGTGCACACGACGTGTGAGCCGAAACCGGGGGGGGGGTTGTGGACTGGAATTGTGATTCAAAATCGCAAGCGCGTGTGTGGCATGGTAACTAGCGCGTTGGACAATAAAGATTGTGCTTTATTGGACGCCTTTTCACTACAATATGTCTCATAGCACCCTCCGACTGTAGAATATCACTCATTTAGTGTGTATCCGTTTCGTCACAGAGACTGCGGATAGATGGGTGACTTGTTCGGAAGAAAACACACGAGCAGGTGGTGATCTTCCGAATGAAGTTTGAAACTCGATTTTTGCTCGCCAAAACCAGTGTGTCTTTACTCAGATGACGTTTAAGTGATGCACAATAAATAGACATACATTTGCTTCTTGTTTTTATAAGCCTATCATGCAAGTTTCTATCTGAAGTCCCACAGATACATCTTATTTTAAGTTTTTAGCCTCTTGGACGCCTGAACCTTATCAGTCAGTAACATCTTGTTTGCAAACGGTTACGTTTTAAATCTGAGTTTTGTTCACTCTGGCGCCTTCGGGTACCGATCGTGACGATCATCTGTTACTACTAGAAGTAATCACGTTAACTTTCTTTTAAAGGTTATGTTATTACTTTTTGTGTTTGTCTGTTGCATTGCATCTCACAATCTCACAGTTGTAGTTATACATAGTAGACAGTACTCACCGCTTTAGATTAACTGACCTGATGCCCAGGACGCGCTTCTGATTAGATTAAACAGCCTTCATCTACAGACTTGTCAACTCAGCTTTCGTCGTCAACGTCGATTCGATACCACATGAGTATGTGTCATGTTATCAAAATAAAGTCTGATGAGGATCAAGCAATGGGACAAACTATCAATTGGCTTGACAACCTGAATCATGATCGTGTGCACCAGGAAATTGTGGCTGCTAGGAAGAGGTTGTAGGGATGCAATTTCAGCCGCTTGTAGTTCCACTTAAGCACCGCGTATCCATTACAAATTCAAAGTAATAAGACAGAAAATGGTTGTATATCTTTGCGTTCCAGTCGGTGGATGCTAGTTAGCAAGATGATAGGCTGATGCTAAAGTGAAACATCTGTATGTCGGAAACTAAAACAGATAGATTCTCCAACTTGAATGTATAGGTTAAGAAGACAAACAAATCGAACGTTTAGCCAAGGTGATGTTTTGATAAAGGAGCAAATAATAACAGTAATAATCGGAAAGACAGACTAATAGTGGTATATTGCATTATGTTTGCTTGAACTGATTCCGCCACATCATATCATTAGTTAGTGTTTGCAAGTTTATTTCGGGGGAAGCTTGTTTCAGACAATAGTAATAATAAAAATAATAACTGTAGTAATAATAACTTAGGTGTTGACTATGAAACCGAGTAAAACTTTTCAGCGAAGTATCTTAAGGACCTGTTTAAGTCAATGAAGTTAAGTAAACATAAGCGTGTGCTCTATCCCGTCCGTCTCTGCTCGTCGAAGTACTTCAATACCCTATGTCAACCACCGGATACCTCAGAAGCCTCTTAGACATGAAAGATGGAAGGGGCTCATATTCTGCTGATACACTGTCCAATCCACATTATTTTACAGTAGCATAGACAGCATCGTTGAGCGATAGGCAAACAGCTTGATTTTCAACTTTAGGCTGCAGATACGTCTTCCAGGATTTATGAAAGTAATGCCAAACTTCTCTACACGAGCTCGCAACTCGTGATCCACAGACAACTTCATCCGTAGATTGCTACTCGAGCAGCAGAAGTGGTTATTGATGTTAATTCTGAGTGAAGAAGTTGCGAGTCAGCCCAGAGAATGGAGAGAGAACAAATGTCTTACTTCGTTGATAACCAAATCAAACTTGCCTGTTGTGGCCGCGAAAACCGGGGCCAGTTACTGAAGGTCATCTTCGGCGTACACATGGCTTACTAACATATGCAAACAACAGTATGAAGTTGGTTTGGACCACGGCAAGAGCACGTAATTCTTCGATGAATTTGTGACAGGCTTTTTGTTCATCCAGCCAATGGTAGTCAACCGATCATGTAGGCTGCCAAAGAGCTTGCGTCAACCCTTCATGGTATATCCCAAGTTTTGTTTAGGAAACACCTGGAGTCTCTGTTCGTTAATGCTTTACTAATAATGCTGCACCTGACCTTTTCTGCTACCTTGGCGTGGTGGT